>JAUKPT010001083.1:0-16507 GCA_032273505.1 Nanomia bijuga
ACCTTCATACTTATTTTGTACTAAATTGTTCATTATTTTATCCGCGTAGTTGGCGGTCAATAAATTCATACATACATGATGGTTTGGTTACGAAACTGAAAACAAATTCTTCTAAACTGAAGTTGATCCTAGAGCCTTCGATGAGTTGCCAACTTTTCATGATCGCGATTAATCTTTCCTGGTCAATAAATCCACATTGGTACTTTTTTAGACTTTCTATACACATCCTAATTTGGCAGCTTCATCTGACTAAAGTTATCATTTCTGACATTCTTTTCTTGATATTTACTTGCAAGTTCCCGCTTGGTTTAATGAAAACATCATTTCAAAGACAAAACTAATTGTCTTTCGTCACCGAACATGTGACATATTTAAGTCATTAAATCCCAGTACCGGTCATTCAAATCTTTTATGATGTTTCAAGTCTAATCTGTTTTCGTTGGAGGCAAAGAGCAAGCAAACATCACATCTAACCGATTTATTTTGTTTACCTATTTAATACCCAAATTCTATTTGGCTTTTCGTTGATGAGCCTCTTTTTTCATATGACTCTGCTTTCTTTCAGACAAATGCGGAATATCTAAAGATGACTGCTTAATGTAGTTTTTATGTAAAATTTTTGAATGGATCAAAATCACTAATTGAATCTGTAATACTGCATTTTTACCGTATTATCTTATTATTTGCAATGCCCAATTCTATGTGACTATTCATCTTTTATATCAAAACCCTTTACTCATCAATTTCACTTTATATGTTATCTTTAAGATAGGTTCGGATGAAATTAATCAAAGGAAAATTACTTTTTTTTATTTGTCAATGTTACAGATGTTATCTTATTTGATTAGTTACCTATTTACTTGTGGTTATCTTATTATCTGTGCCATAGTCTTGGTGTCAAATTCAAAAATTATGAACTGATAACCATTTCTTTTCATATTGATTATACTTTGTTCATGAATGAACACCATTAGCTAAATCGTCTAGAATTAACATGACATTTTATACTTATTAGATCTTTTTTAGTTAAAAAGCAACCACGAACGATTTGCTCAATCCTGAGTTTTTCTGTTCTGTTTGTAGATTTATGTATTACTTTACAAGTTAGCGATGTGATTAAATAAGGGACATCGTCCATATTGATGTTGCCACGATAAACGTCAACATGACGTTTATTCTCCTACCCACCCACACACCCTGAGAAAAGTCATGCCGTGGCACCCATAACATACTTCGATATCTAAATCAAAGAAATAATGTCACGGAAAGGAATGATGCCACGGCCAAGTGAAAAAAAAACCCTCATATGGGTTAAATCCTTACCCACCCACCCACCAGAAACGTCATTTTGACGTTTCTCGTGGCAATCTAAATATGTACTTTAAAAATAAGTGGTGTCCAAATTTCTACTTACCCGATTCAGATAATAATATATATATATACTCTAAACTAAAGTCAAAAATAAGCATAAAAATTCACACTAAAAAGACCATCGAATGATCATCATTTCCTCTAAAATTAGATACTTTGAGATTAGATAATCATCTACTGTTTACTTGTGACGTCAGACAATAATGCTTTTTGTCAATAAACCTCTTTTCATTGCAAGTTTGTCGAATCAATAAAATCGAACGTAAAAACAAACAAACAATCAACTTTAAACAAACATTGAATTAACGTATGGATGAAAAACATTTGGAAGTGATTACTTATAAACGGAATACGGACCACCATTCATCGGAGCAAGCAAGATAAGTGAAGAATTTGGGTTTGATGTAGGGGCGAAATAACTCGATCTCCTTTCAAATTGGCCAATCTTGCTATAGTTATTGAGTACAATGAATAGATTAGTTCGTTTGTTTCCTTTGTATTTGATTTTCTTCTCAGGCGTTTCAAAAAACCGGTCCATAGCACATTGACACGGGTTTCTCTTTGTGAATCTTAATATATGATTAAAGGTTATTTCCTGTTCGTTACATTACTCGTAAAGTTGTATCGATGACTAGATAACGTAAATTGAAGTGCGATGCTAAAACACATCCAGTGATGTGAGGGGAATTGGGTAGTGAGATACTTCCTAGTGCAATACTAGATTGGACTTAAATCATTAGCTATATTTATACAGAGACGAAAATTTTATCTAGATAAATATTTTATAGTTCAGAACTCACGAGTATATATTTAACTAGATGAAAGTTTCGTCTATGTATAAATAGGGCTATTCCCACGATAAGCAAGTGATGAGTCTGTGCATGACTTTTCATTTTGCTAAACTTAAAACCATGAAGGTGAATGTGAGTGAATCTTTCAATATAGTTAGGAACATTTTACTCTCATGACCTCTAATTCAAAACGTCGATACTCTGCAAACAGATTTATCGAAATAAAGAGGATTTTATGATTTGTTTTGATATTTGTAAACAAAGATGCATTAGGATTACACAACGGCGCAGATGATAATGTTAATTATGTGGAGAGGATATTAAAAGGAAACCTTTGTACTTGCCTATTACGGTTAGCAAGATTTGAATTGTAAATTGCGTCCGGGAAAAATAAGAATTTCTTTTATACGATTTCGGAAGTATTCAATTTTCATGGTTAATTTGCAAGTTAAAAATCTAAAAATGAACGATATTGGGAAGAATTATTAGATGGCAATTCTAGGCTAGCAGGTATTGCTTTAAGAAATACCAAGATAGTTAAATGCGCACTTCCATGTTATCAAATTAGTGCAGAGAGAAGTCAAAAGCCATTTAGGTTAATTCTTTGAACATGTCGTGGCATTTTAGCGAAGCAGGGTCTGCCCCATCTGCTTCACCATTTATGCTTAATCTTTCCCGTATATTGTAGTCATTTAGATTCCGAAGAATTTTAGCATGACTTTCGCAATAGAAATAGCATGTCTACGTTTAACAGTTTAATATAGAAAAAACAAAATAAATATCTTTGAGTGTTTATCAAGCACTGGACAATTGCATGGATCGATCCATTGGCATTGCCTGACGATATTCATTCTGCCCTCGCTAAGAATTCAAACCAAGTGAATATTAATTGGATCGAATTTAATGACACTCGCTTATGCGTTGGAGTAACACGTTATAAGAATCATAAAAGAGGAATATTCACCTGGAACATTTCGATGATCTATATGAAGACTTTTATTCAAAAAAAAAGATGATGTGACGTCACCGTGCAACTAACTAAAAGAGATAACAGAGCAGCAGACGCGAGTTACGTCAGTTATCATTCATACCACATTCACCTACCGACTTAGGTCGACATATGTCAAGCTACAAGACATTTTCGCTTTTTCTTTCCAATATTCCATTACAGAGTGAGGATTCACTTGTTGACATAAGTGAGAGTGAGAAGCTATATGATATAGGTGGAATGAACAAAGAAATATTTGACAGAATATGTTGAACAGGGCTTGAAAGGATAATGATAAAAGGAGTTACTGGAAACTTGAGATGAAAGTGCATTGAAGTTCTAATATATCATTTCATATTTGTAAAGAAAAATCATCAAAGTCATTTGAGCATAAACTATAGATTCTCGCTAAAGATTCCCTGGTAATTGAGATGAGTAAATTTTAATGTTTCGTTGTAAATGATGTATATATTCAACTGCTAAAATGTATATATTCTGCAAAAATAGCTTAAAATGTATCAAAAACGCAAGGCAAGGCAGACAACCGCAAAAACAAACATTTTCAAATACAAAATCCACTTTCTACTTTTCACATCACACTTTCCATCGAGCTGACATTAGATTTCACATAGATATATCTTCTAAAAAATAACAGCAGAGAGATCTGGATCCGAGCGTGAAAAGTGATGTCACGGTGTTATTAATACTTGCGAGTGTTTACATACCGATAACTGATCCGTACATTCCATGTGAAGAGAAAACAAAATTAAACGAGTTCATACAACGAAGACATGTTGATATGATAAACTAGACGAACAAAACACTTTTCTAGAACGAAAATAATTGAACGCATACTTACTCATATTAAAAAAATATTGGAAAAAAATAATATATAAGTTACATGGTAATTTGGGAAGAGTTCATTTTATAAAGTAATTACGTACAGTGATTAGGTCACGGCACGAACAGTTGTGTCGAGTAAAATATGGCGTCATCGCCGTTAGGTTGTAGTTGGTATTTTATGTTATTGGTATTATTTGGAATATTTTCAGGTATGTTATTGTGGGTAGGAATAAATAATTTCCCGTCTAAATGCTTATCTTCTCGTTTTAATTAGTTAATTAAGTTTTGGATTAAGGAGTTCTTATCTATGGATGTAAATCATCTATAAACGAATTGTTTTTTGAATAACAATAGTCAAATGATTTGTTGGCATCAAATATATTTCTAAACTTTTTACATTTTACATGGTGGGTGATACTAGGCTTTTAATTATCCCTTGGAATTTGTTTATTCATTGTACTTTGTTTAATCAGTAATTTATATATCTTATGTTTTATATTACTCATTAGCAAGTCTAGTATGAAGGTACAATGGTGGCCCTTACAACAAATTCGAAAAGGATTAAATGAAAGGACAAATATCTGGATTACTATCAAAATCTTGTCATAGAAAAGCCTGTAAAAATGAGCAACTATAAAGTTGACGATTTCTTCCCACAAAATGAGATGTCACTAAATTCAAAAGCCAAATTCTCATTAATTATTCATCAGATACCTGGTTAACCGTGCATGTTTTCAGAATTATTGACATAGTAATAATAGCGATGTTAATGTATCAAGAAGATTGAAAAAAACTGTAGCCTTGATTCTAATGAATGACTAGGCGGGTAACACCCAAGACACAAATTATAACATTATCATAATGCCCCATATCATTGTATCCAAATTTGCTGCTTCATAATTACTCCTGGTCTAAATCTGTTTTTGAAGGGTGGGACTGGGTGGGGACTTTATAATGGAAACCTGATATCGTTTGAAATAAGATAATAATTCCTTCAAATAGAAATATTAGTGTAAGGAATGGTTGCCTCCCATATCTTTCTTGTTTAAATACGCTAAAACGAAAATTAAATAAGCTCAGATTCCTCAAAATGAAAACTAGAATTTCCTTCTAAAACGTATTCTCTGATGAAAGCGTCAGTAAAAATGGAGTAGGATTCTTTAAATATATGCTTAATATTATTAATACGATTCGCTTGTGAAAGAGGTATCGTATTGGATTATAAGAACATATAAAATCATGATTGAACATTTTTGAAAATTTCATGTTTCTTTTCCTTAAAGATTTTGCATAAGTGATCATAATAATCAAAAAATATATATCTTTATATTTTATCATTTTAGACACCGAAGGTAAACCGTACGTCAAATTGACACCTGCAAGTTTGGGACCTATAGACTTTCACGAAAATGTCCATGTTGTATGTCAAACATACGGGCGTTCTACGACAATCAAATGGCTGCGCAATACGGGTACGGGTGGACAATTTGAAAAAGTCAAGGATGAACAATTTCAGGTATTACGGGCAGGGCGGATGCCTAGTGGGAATTGGAAACAGGAAGTGAAATTGGTTATTAAGAAGGCGGAAGTAAAAGATGGAGGGACGTACATGTGCCAAGTGTCAATGTCGAACGGAAGTGCTGACTCCAAGAAGATTTCTGTTAATGTAAAAGGTGAGTTCTTGTTTACTCTTCACGTAGCTTAAATCTTAACTTTCGCATGTTTTCTCCTAACATCTCTATTTGCAAAAGTAGTAGTAGCTAAATTCTATGAAATCATACATAGATAGTATTAATATTAGCCACAACATTTCATTGCTTATCAGAGTCCAAAACGAAAATGTTTGAGGATTTTAGATTGTAGCATCCCCATTTTTTTCAAAAAATACCATACTCGTTTATCATTTAAGAGAAGTGCCACCTCCCCCATCTAGGTACACCGTTGGCACCACAAGTATGATTCTCGTTATGTAACATTATAGTTTGTATTTTAAATTTACATACAATTTTACAACAAGTTTCCCTGTTCTTGTTCGTTTATTTTAGGTATTTAATAAACTTGTTGATGCTACTTTATTTTTACGCGTCAGAGACCCGAAGCTACAGTCGAGACAACTCCTTCTTTCCCTCAAACCTCTTTTTTGACACTTTTTTGTAAGATTATGGGAATGTTTACGACAGCGTGTTATAAATGAGTACAGACAATATCTTGAAATAGAATTGGGCCCAGTTTCGAGCTAAATTTAGGTAATGGATAAACTGACGAGATAATATTATTTCAATGTCAAGTGTTCTTTATCCCGGTGAGTTTTGTTTACAAAAATATCCGATTCACACCTGTCTATTTTCCGATACGATGTTTGTCAAGTAGGAATGAACTGGATTATAAAAACACTTTGCTGTCCATATAACATCCTTGAAACATATTTTATTATGATTGTTCTTCTCAAGAAGCATAGGCTTTACTCTTGTAAAGTATCTCCTTTAGGTAATTTTCCTGGTAATAATCGTGTTTCATGGCCACTAAAACATATAATCATTTTGTTAAGGAGAATAGGGAAAATGATTTTAAAATGCCGCCATCTTCCAGCATCCAGTTTTAAGGGAATCAAAGATTGGGGCATGGTTTGAGCAGGGGATTCTTCGATGGACTGAATAATTCAGAATAATTTGCAGGTTTGCCAAATACTTATATCTTATCTTTTGATAATTATTTCTCATTCAGCTCCTCTATCACCTGAGATCAAGCGATTCAGTGATGCTCGAGTACCAGAAGGAAACCCAGTTAGCCTCAAATGTTCGGCCAAGGGAGTCCCAAAACCTGTTATCAAATTCTATAAGGACGGTACAGAAATTACTTCGAACGACAAAGGGTATACGATTGACGAGAAGAGATTGAAGATTAGCGATGCAATGTTTCCACAACATGATGGTGTCTACACGTGCAACGTTTCCAACAGCTTTGGGCGAGCTTCTGCAACAGCAAAGTTGATGGTAACAGGTAAATTTAAGATTCAACACATCCAGCCGTGGAGATTTTATTATAATCTTTAAAAAGGGATTAATAATATCATTATAGGGGTTTCAGTCTATTGTTTGTAATTTCTTCAAAATAACTAGTGCTTTCTCCTTCGTCAAAAGAATGTATCTGATTTTGTGATTGTTTTCAATTATACCCTTAATATCTATATGATTTTTGCCTCATCGAATAGCTATATATGGCAATATTTTCATTTTCATTTTCTATCTATAGTTTCGCCAGTGATCAATAAATCACGAAAAGTTATTGTTGTCAGTCAAATCGACCAATTAAAAGCTTTATGTAACATTATCCAATCAAACCCCGTCCCTATGATCACGTGGGAATATCAACCATGGCCATGTCACGATGCAGGATACAAATGTCCACCTCTCAATTCAAAATGGCTTAAAGCTGGTCCGCAATTTATACAACCAAACGATGGGAACCCGACTATGAGTTCGACTTTTGTTCTACCGAAATCAAAAGTTCAACGGTTTCACATTCGATGTTTCGCTAACCATTCTTATGGACAAGATGTACACAACATAGAAGCATTTATCGATAAGAGAGGTAAGGGCTTTGCACTTATTTCTGGGGTTTGCTTTTCTTTTCAAGAAAGGATTAGAAAATTTAAGTTTGAATTACATGATGTACTTATTGGTAGGCTAAAGTAAGGTACAGTTAAATGTATCCACTTGTGATAACACAGTCTTGCAAAAGCTCATTAGTAGGAGTATAACCATCTTAATTGTCTCTAGAGAGAATTCCTAAGTAGTAGTAACAAAAGATATTTTCCAATATCTTTGCTACGAATAATAATCTAATCCAAGCATATCTCCTCCTTTCATAGATGCGTCAAAGAATTTGAAAATTACACCTACAGTTATCAACACTGATGAAGATGACACGGTCAAACTCTTATGTACTGGGGCTGCTGGTCTCTTCACCAAGTTGGTTTGGTACAAGGACTCGAAACCCATCGATCCGAATGATCAACGAGTCTCCATCACAACCCGTGGTGCAGTGCTTGAAGAAAGGGTATCAATGTTGGAAATACAAAAATCTCTCCCATCCGATTCTGGACGGTATACATGTATGGCTGAGCTGACGATCAGCCAAAAGAAGCCTATTGCAGCATCATCAGATGTAACAGTAAAAAGTAAGTTTCTATTTTAAAGATGATATAGGCTAATGGCTGGCTTAGTTTTCGGACACGCATTCTTTAACTCTCTAATAGCCTTATAATAAGGAAAGAACTGGAGACCAGTTACCATATTATTGTCTCTAGGTCCAGCATTAAAATTTCATCAGCTAGTTGAACCAAGAGAATTGTTGACAATTAATATACTGCTTTAAGTTTTTTTTACAATCAACTTTACATGTTAACAATCTTCGTTTTTAGATGTTTTCCCGCCACAAATTATATTTTTCAAAACTAACGATGTCATGGAAGGAGAAACGACATCGATGGAATGTGTCGTAAAAGGTCACCCAGCAGTCACCGTCGAATGGTTTAAAAACGGCATTCTAATCAATAAAAAGGCACGAAAACTCGCGGCAGTCGCCGATTGTGTGAGTGCAGCAGCGGGAAGTTATTTTGAATTGAATTCGGTGACGACAAACAGTGTCGGAGATCAGAAATTCGAGCTGGTTATCTGCAAACCGAATTGGAAGAGGAATAACGGCACGTTTACATGTAAAGCGACAAATAGATTAGGAACAACGTCAGAAGATCGACACCAGTTTGTTTATGGTAAGGAATTTATTTAATTTGGGCATTATTTTGCCTAATTATTTGGGCATCTTGGGTATTATTTGGGTAATAAAGGTTGCTCAAAGATAACTCCAATGACAACTCATCAAAATGAGGCAGGCATTCGTTTTGGACAATATGATTTATGTAGAATTTTAAACTACATAATAGCAATTTCTGGACACATTTACGAGCTATTTAGACACCAATTAATATCTGTTGGAAACTGAAATAGGATCAGGTGGATAAGATATAATATCATATGATAGGTCATATAAATGAAAATAAAATAATCAATTTCATTTTTTCTCTTTAGCAAAACCTGTTCTAAAGATGGACTCAGCCGACAAGTACTTGCCATTTGATTACGACTTCTCGACGAATTGTACTGCTGAGGGGAATCCAAGACCTTCAGTCTGGTGGGAGAAAGAAAATGACGTTGGAGATTTTAATCGTGTGACGGAAAAATCGACAAACGGACCAAGGTATGCGTTTTACATTGTGACACTTAACCATTTAAGGACTTAAAATTGTGTAGCTTTTTAATTTTTATACAAAAAAGAATCTAGACTTTATTATTTCTACACGAATATTTAGCACTGTTGATATTCTTCAACCATACAAAACAATCCGCTTTTACCTTCAATTATCATTCTTTTTAGCTGGTTGAATTTCACAAGTATGAAAGAGAATTACGGAACATACAGGTGTTATGCGTCAAATTCGCATGGATGGGAAACTCATTTCCTTAAATTTCGTAAGTTTAACAACTTTTTACTATCTTGTTATTTTCCATCCAAAGCATCTTCTCCAAAGAATGTAAAATCCACTTTTGGTTGTAAAAGAACAAAATTACAAAATTTGAGAATTCAAACACAAATTTAGATGTGCTATACAGTATAATGCATTATTGAACCATTTTCTCAAATTCTTATAGATCATCCCGTGGTCCACAAATCATTAATCAGAGACGATTCGACAGAAACAGCTTATCTTATCACGTCAATTATTGCCGGCATCATCATCCTCATAATTCTCACATTATTTGCTGTCATTTTATTCCGACGAAAACGTCTCTACGGTGGATTCTACGTCTTATCAATCCCACCACCTCCCGATTATTTCCGACAGTTGGATCCGACAAAACCTATTTCTGAGCAAGTTCATAAGCTACCTTACTTCCCTGAATGGGAATTCCCACGAGACAAAGTGCAGATGAGTAAGTAGAATGCTTAATTCACTTTGGGAAATTAACAGGAAAGTTATATTGTTATTCGTGGAGATTTGAGCTCCTTTTAATACAGTGAAAAAGAGATTTGTATGATTAATTTACATCACAAGGCATTATATAACCGTTCTTGTTACAATGAAAATGTGTGCAAACATAAAAACATCGCCTACAGAAAGATAACCAGAAGCAATTCATTGCATCTCTGCAATAACTTTTTTCGCTACATTAACAGTAAAACTTTACTTTATTATGCCATTTCTTTTACTACTTAACAGAAAAATGCGTTGGAAGTGGTGCCTTCGGTGAAGTCTATGTGGCAGATGCAATTGGAATCGTCGACTTTGATCCTCGCTACAAACTGTCCCTGAAACACAAACCCTTATTCTCGAAAGGTCGATTCTCTTTCAGTTACTTTCAGAAAGGTATCAAACGAGCAAGCATGGATGGAAATACTGAAAATCCTAAATCCAAGAAAGGAAACAAAGGCAAAGCAGTGCTTGTTGCTGTAAAGAAATTGAAAGGTAAGTCTGCTTGGAAGAAAACTACAAAGCTAGCTTTTCACGAACATTAATTCTGCAGATTTTAATTTTGTAAGATTTTTTCATAATAAGTTTGGATATAGTCTTATGAGTATGGGTTAAAAATATATCAGCTTTTTAAACTAATTTTTTCCTTTACAGAGGATGCAACGACAGTTGAATACAAAGATTTGATATCAGAAATGAAGATTTTAATTCATATTGGACAACAAGAGAACATCGTCAACTTATTAGCAGCTTGTACCAAAGGTAAGTTATTAATTTCTGTATCCAATTCTAAAGTACTCTAGGATGACATCTAAAGGTTTTCGTTTTATGGAATTATCTAAAGCCACTTTTTGTATTTTTGAAAGTAAATTTTTTTTTACAATTATTTCGGTATCTAGTAGCGTTTTCATCATCAATTTCTTTATAAAATATAGATGTTTCGATAATATTTTCCGTACAAATTCATGTTAATATCTATCTACTATGGTTTCGCTTTACCCCTTTCGTAGGCATGGAGAGGGACACAATGGTGATCTTAGAGTTCTGTCAACATGGCAACCTACTTTCCTTTATGAAGGGACGTCGTCAAATCTTCAAACCGATCTGGAGTAAACAACATGTGGGAATGGAACACGAGTTCACGACGTTCGATCTATGTGTGGCTGCGTACCAAGTAGCGAAAGGATTGGATTTCCTCGCATCAAGAAAAGTGAGTAGAGTTGCAGTCTTTGTCTGCTATTATATGTCACTTTGGAAATATAGGATTAACAGTAAGAGTAAGTGTGAGGGACAGATAAAACACACACAAAGTAGCAAAATTGTGTGGTTAAATATCCAGGGACAGATGAAGGGCAGGCTTTAAGCCCAAGTCAGATTCTAACGTATTTTTTTATTCTCGACTTATTTGAATTTTTCATTAACAATTCTTCTATTTAACGTGTTTTTTTTTTGATAGATTATCACCGTTTAAATTCTCACATATTAGAGTGGGCCCCAGTCAGGAATATTTCGTAGTCAGCCTCAAAATGTTTTGATATATCTTAATTATTTTCTTTGTAAAAATATGTTTAATACGAATACGATACTACCAGGTTGTGTAAATTTAGATGTTAAGGATGTGACGAAAAGCGACTTTGTATTGTCTTTTCTTAGGGAACGGAAAGAATGTTTTTTTATGTGTGTATTTTTTATCATGATCATCCTTGTGTTCTTTTATAGTGTGTACATCGTGATGTTGCTGCTCGAAATGTCTTAGTGGCTGATAATTACGTCATGAAAGTGGCTGATTTTGGTTTAGCCAGGGATGTGTATCATGACGATGTATATGTAAAACAAACTGGGGTACGTTTATTATGTCAGTCTTTACTGCATTGTTATTTATATCCAGAAAAATGGTGTGCTAAAATTCTAAAATACCAACCCCCCTTTTCCAAACAGAAGACATCTTAAACGACAATTAATGCATTATTACCCCGTTTCAAATCGATAAATAACCACTGTGGTCAAGTATAAAATGTCTTGAAAAATGTAGCTTATTTTCAAAATTTTATCGGGGTTAAGTAAATTCTAACAGGTTGATAATTCGAGACAGTTTTTTCTCAGTTTTTTCTCATTAATTTTTCTTCTTTTTTTCTGTAGGGTCTGCTTCCATTTAAATGGATGGCTATTGAATCAATTGTCGATCGAGTGTTTACACACCAATCTGATGTGTAAGTATTTTTCTCTTCGAACTATCATGTGATGATAACAATTATTTGATCATGTGTCTTCATAGTTGTGCTACCCACCTCGTAAATAATATGTTCTGGTATAATTCCAATCTCCACGCTAGTTACTATGAAAATATTTCTTTTTTCTTTTATTAATCAAACAAATTTTTGCCTTTTTCAGATGGGCCTATGGTGTATTATTGTGGGAACTGATGACTTTAGGTAAGAATAAAACATTTTCAGTTATATGTTATATACTGTATGTAATTTTCAAAAAAATATATTTTATTGATATTTGGTTACTTATTAGAATTACTCTTCTACTCATATCCTTATACTTTCAGGTGGATCTCCATACCCTGGCATTGATCATCAATATCTTTCAGACTATCTTATTGATGGAAACAGAATGGATCAACCACAGTTTTGTCCAAACGAAATGTAAGCAAATTGACTGTTATGCTTTTTTTTAAATCTGAATTGAAAAGGTTCTTTTTCACATTTTTTTTCCCACACATCACAAAGAGTCCTTATCTTTCTGACAATAAATGCAAATACCAGTATGATTTAATTGTATATGCAGTTTTAAAATGGGAAAGAAAATTATGCAATGTCTTGTGATGCCAGTCTTATTTTACAGATATCAATTGATGCAGGAATGTTGGAAAGTTGTACCAAATGAAAGACCTACATTCGATGATATTGTGACACGACTAGCCAGAGTGATTGAATACCACTGTACCAGTCCTGAGGTAAGATAACGATAGCATTTTGTTAGTGGTATTGCGAGCAGCAGAAATACGCTTCTCGTCATATTTCTCGTGA
The DNA here is from genome assembly GCA_032273505.1 of Nanomia bijuga. Taxonomy (NCBI): domain Eukaryota; kingdom Metazoa; phylum Cnidaria; class Hydrozoa; order Siphonophorae; family Agalmatidae; genus Nanomia; species Nanomia bijuga. Next base: position 13,060 of record JAUKPT010001083.1, read on the forward strand.
TGATTATTGGTTACAATTTGCATATTCTTAATTGTTTATATCCTACTTTAAACCAGTGACAAAATGGTTAAACGAAGAAACAGAATAAAACATCAAATAAACATAATTTGGATATTATCAGAACAGAAGTAAAGAAATAGTTTTGAACCACATCTTTCTTTGTTTAGATGCTCACCCATTACTTGGACAAAACTCATATCGGTGGTGGGTCGATCTCACAAAATGAAGATTACCTTAAACCCGTTGATGGTGAACCTGTGGGCTCTTATAAATTTTCTCCTCCCCCCACATACTCGCAATCCTTCGAAGATCGTCGGTTAGACGCCGACTCGAATCCCGACAAAGCAAACGCGTTTCTACGACAACAGAGTGATCGGTACGTTCCTGAACGACGGTTTGTCGAGACGAACGTGAATAGCGGCGAAGAAGAGGGATACGAGAAACCAATCGATACAGCTGCTGCACTCTTCGAATCATTAGTAAGTTTTTAGCTTTTATTTTAGCGTATTTTTTTCAATAATTACACCTTTTATCTAATATTAAAACAAAAATAATACAGAATAAGCAGAGATTTATCTCATTACTTCACTCTTTAAGATGGTTAAGATAGGAGTACGTTTTCGATAATTAGAAATTTGCTGATCATCCGAAAATTTTCAATTGTTATCACTATTACCCCCTTTTACCCCCTTCAAGCGTATAAAATTCATTTCCGTCCGTCTCTGTTGCAAGCTTATTTAATTTGTGCAGTAGATCTTCTGAATAAAAACAGTCTACCTCTGCAATGCAATTCGTATTTTCAACTACTTAAATTGCTTTGTATTCTAAAAATGAAATTGTATATTTATTTGTATTTAACATTTCCTATCAATTTCCTCTAGGATAACGAAGATGGGTTACACTCGTACATAAACGAAGACGAAAATCCTTCGTATATGAACGACAGTTCTCGTTTACCGTGTATTGAAGAACACCGAGTTCTCGTGACAGATCACGAAAACGAGAATAATAACGACGAAGTAGACGAAAAGACGTCGTTACTTATAGCCTCGTCGGCGAGAGAATCGACGTACAACAACGTATCACCTTGCAACAACAACAACAGCATCAACAACAACAATAATAAACTCAGCACGAAATATGAACAGATGGTTGCTGATGTTGCTAACGATGACCTCACGCTTTACGTGAATGAGCCGAACATATGTTACGTCAACGATGGCGTTTAGCCGCCGACACAGTACTTAATCCACACCGTAGAACCTCGTCGTGATATATGATATCTAGCCAATCACTCCCATGGTGGTAAAATATGGTAACAAGAATCCAAGTTAGGAAATAATAGCTATTTGGCTAAAGTAATCGAAACAGGTCTATTATATGCATTAAATTGCTGAATGGGAAGTAGATTTAAGCAGAGTCTCAAAAGGTTGAACACCTCCAGAGAATCGTTTTCAAGTCTAAGAAAAATTGTTTATACAAACAAGATCTTTACCAGAACATACGTCTAAAAATCTATTTATAGATAGCGACTGAAAGTCAGACAGCTTCTTACTCCAGAGATTAGTTGAGCCTTTACCTGGTCGAAGAACGTTGGTCAAAGAACTACAGATTTATCTCCCATTTCAAGAAATACTCTCTCAGCGAAATGTTTTACTATGATTATCATTGTCTAAGAGAAAGCTAAAGAACTCAACAACGATTTTGAGAAGTTGAAAAATATTCTATGATGTTTTATGTAATATATATATGATATATATTTTGGAAGGACAAGGAAAAAAGGTTTTTTACAAAATATGATTTTACCTAAATAATTTATTATTACAATACATGCAGGTTAGTAGAACCACACAACACAATTGTCATCACACAGTCTACAATTATTGGTCAATTCAAATTTGATAAACTTCAAAACCCCAAATATTTCTTTATATGAGCCAATCAGATTCTTAATGATAAAATTTTAACCAATCATAATCAATAATTTGTAGACACCCTTAGTCTCAATGATAAGCAGGAGACATGGGGCTGGAAGTGAAGACAAAATATTATATCATCAATGCATTCAGTCATTCTCCCATGTGTTGATCCATTCATTCTCATATTCATTCATTCAGTTGTTCACTCATTCTTACGTTCACAATTAATAGTTATTTGTAGATATAGTTGAAATTTTTGTACAATATAAATTCATTTGATCTACTTAAATGTTTATTCTTTGTTTAATTTCAACTGTAAGTGGAGTTACCATGGTAACTAAAAGCATTTGTTTTACTTTCTCATGGTAGAAAACAGTTCGAGCTATTTAAGCGTCATTCCCCTGCACATTGCGCTTTTCCCTATTGAATAAAAATAGAAAATAGAATGATGTTGTAGAAATCAAAATTTGTGTGGGTGGAGAGTGGAGGGCTAGAGGGGGAGGTTAAATTCTTAACAAACAATTTATTTTAAACACGATGAACACTGTTTTGAGTTGGTCCCTTGATAAATTATCGGTGAAAACCAAAGAGCCATAGAAATTTACCAATAGACGTTTAACAAAATGAATTAAATCACCGACTAATTCTTCTAAATGGTTCTTATTTCTACCATTTCAGACCATTCTTGATTAGATTCACATGCATGTCTTAAAACTTGTCGCACAAAGTCAGATAACAAGCGAAGAAAAACTATAAGAAAGAATCCGAGAATTATCATTAATCAGTCGGACTATATAATGAATTAAAGTTAACCTTTATCAGAATAATGAAAAAACTTTCTTCCAAGGAGGTAATTTAAGACATCAGAAAAGGATCAAATGAATAGATTTCTGGTTCCACAAAGAGCTCGAGAATCTTACCCGCACAGCCGGCTGCCCTTTCTAGATGACGAAAAAAAAATTTCTGCTTTCGACTAGTTAGGCAGATTTTTACCTATATCAAATTATGATATAAATTAGCTGATAATTCTGCAAGTTTTTGTTTTAGGTATTGCATCCATTCAAATAATCCTTAAACTGTAAATCAATTTTACTCGCCTATCCAATAAGAATCTTGGAAGATTCACCTAATTGAAAATGATTAAGCTATAAACATTTGTAGTGGAAAATCTCTTATGAAAGCAGTATTAGTTCTACACTATAAAAAAGAGGTTTTTGTTCGTTTAAGATTGAAAATACAACTAATTATCCCGTACTAATTACTGATTACCCTTAATTACCCTTTTCATAAACTTCATATGATTCTCTCCTCGCACTTAGATGTTAAAAGTTCACATGGCTATCTAAGTCTTTTGATCAAAATCTAATTATTTATCATGATAATAATCTTTTTCTTCACTTTTTCGCTCATTGATCAAAAAAGGTACTTAAGTACTTGAATTTCATTTTTTTACTATAGTTATATCGCTTTTGCTAAACAGTCAAGTTGATTTAAGATTTTAAGATGAATCACTTGTTTTTTTTAATAAT
>JAUKPT010001084.1:0-16507 GCA_032273505.1 Nanomia bijuga
GAATTTTTTAGAGAATTATAAAAATCTCATATTAAGGCGAATTTATACCCAAACCAACACATTTTCAAAGTGACTCGTTCGAGTGAGCAATCATACCGAAATGTAGGTGAGTAAGTGCATTCAATGTTATCAGCCAAATATGGCGTATACACGAAAACCTACAAACACAAAATTAAACATTGATAGAAAAAATAATATTTTGAGTTTAAACCTAAAATGTTTTTATAAATAATTATCTATTGATCAGTAAAGTGATGCTTTTTTCCTCAAGGTACACAAGCAGGGCTCGGCAACTTCTGACAGCGTGACAGCGTGACAGCGCTTGCTTGCAAGAAGATCATGATCTTTGCAGGAAGGTCGAGCCAATCCGTGAAAAAAATTAAATAAAAAATAAAAAAGATCATAGTGCATAAAATTCTTATTAAGAAATTAAAGTGAAACGATTCTATTATTGATATTTGTCCATTTGTTGACGTTTTTTGTGTAAATATTTGACCCAGATAAAATTTGGCATTGCAAGAAGAAAATTGCGCTTGTAATAAGAAAATATTTTTGCCGGACACTGTACACCAAATATATTTTATTATTTAAGTGCAGCGAGAATAACAATAATTGGAGGGTTTACCAAAAAATAAATGTGTTTCATCTTTCCACAAGAACTAGACCAAACTTATACGCGATTGATACTTATCCTTAAGAAATTAAAGTCTGAAGATTCCTAAATCAACTAGACTTCAAATTACTGTTATTTTGTCCAGAGTTTATGTATAAAAAGAGATTTAACCCCTATCTAATACTTGTCTAATTCCTTCGATTCTTGGAAACTTGGCAAATTTTGTTAGAAGTTGAAAGGATTTGACAGATTTTAGAGAACGTTTTTTAGTTGGATTATTAAAGAGGTAATAGTAAAAACAAATTTTGATCAAACTGTTCTCACAACATTTTAACATCTTAGTGACGTCACAGAATAGAAAGATAAATACAGCAATTCAATGAGGATATGATATGTAATAAAAGAGGAGAACTATGTACAAATATCATAAAATCAATAAAAAAGAAATACCACCGCCTCACTTTCTTCGAACTGGACAGCAGTATTGGGGAATGGGGAATCCTCTTTACTTCTTTCTTGATGGACAGCAGTATTGTGGGCAGATTGGAACACATCCAACACATACTGCTGGACAAGGTGGTCGTGGGGGAGCTGGAGCTCCAGGTGGTCCGCTTGGTCCTGGTGCCCCTGGTGGTCCTGATGGTCCTGGAACTCCTGGAGGTCCAACTGGTCCTGGACCTCCTGGGGGACCTGGTTTTCCTGGAGCACCTGGATTTCCTGGAAGTGGACCTGGGGGTGGTGGTGGAGGTGGTGGTGGTGGAGGTGGTGGTGGTGGAGGTGGTGGTGGTGGAGGTGGAGGTGGTGGCGGTGGAGGTGGAGGTGGTGGACAAGCTGGTGGTGGTGGAGCACACATTGGTGGTGGTGGTGGAGGAGGTGGGCATGGAGCTGGGGGTGGTGGGCATGGTGGTGGAGGTGGTGGGGGTGGAGGTGGTGGAGGTGGTGGGCATGGGGCTGGTGGTGGTGGGCATGGGGCTGGAGGAGGAGGTGCTTCCATGCAATTTGGTTGTACTGGTGCTGGACATGGAGGCTGAGCAGGCCCTGGTGGTTTAGATCCATCACTGATCGGTGGCATTAATCCTGTAGAAGAGATACAAAGATACTCAGACATGCATGGCTATAACCATTTAAAGCTGTATCATTAAGCCCTTTTTAAGCAGTCTTTTTCTAGTTACTTTTACTTAAAAATCCAATTTTGAGAAAATGGGTTTTCAATGGTTACAGACCTTGCATTTTTGTCAAAGGGGTGTAACTCTCTTTCTTGTAATAGTGCGCTTAATTTGTACATTTCATATATGAAGGCTAAAGTAATTGCTATTCTACTTTTTGGTTATTAAATAATTGACATATTGCAAGATGTATTGTCTTCTTGATTTTCGGTTTTATTTGCTTAACAATGCCATAATCTGCTTGCTTTTATTTAAAACATAAAACGACTTTTTATCAATTTTGCTTTACACTATAGAAATTTACATTTTTGCTAAATACATTTATCTTCAACTTACATGTCAGAATGTACATTTCATGCGCAAATTCCTTACATTTCGGTACGGATATATCCTTTGTGATTTTTGTGTTTTAAATGGCTTCTCTTGTGGGACTTTTTTGGACTGGCCTCGGTTGTTGTTTTCTTATAGGTATCTTTAGTCACTAGTGGACTAGAAGCAGCTATAGGGTTAGCTGGTTGTGAATTTAGCGATGTCTGCTTACTTGAAGGTTCTAATTTGCCATCATTTGAAGTGGTATTTGCCACATTTGATGTTTCGCTGTTTGATAATGGGGTTGTGCTATTGGAATTGGTTTCATTAGCTGAATTAACAGTTCTTAACGTAATTGGCTGATTATTTTCGGCAATTGCGTTAGATGTTAAATTTTCAGGTTTTTCAATGGAACTGTTCAAAGGCGCTTCGGTTTTACCATCGATCATTGCCGCTCCATTAAGACTTGTGGCGTTAGATCTAGATGAAGTTAAATCTGTAGCGTTAGATGGAGATAAACTTGACGACTGATTTGAATTTAGATTTGACTTGACATCATAATTACTTGCATTTGCAACTATATCCTTCTTTGAAAAACATGACGAAAACATGCATGGATCAGTTTGCATATTGACTTGCGGAGGAGGTGGTGGTTGTGCATTGGGCATTGGTGGATTGGGACTACCTGCGTTAGCTGGTTTCTTCACCATCACTATTTTCACTGGTTGTGTCGGTGGTAGAATAGCTGGGTAGCAACACCAATCATAACAGGCGGGAGCACATGATTGGGGACATGGATCTTCACAATATCTTGGTTCAGGGTTTGGAATTTGTTCTGCAGGAGGTCCCGGTCTCATATGACCACCATAAAGGACAGGAAGCTGTCCAGGTCCAACAGTTTGTTCTAGGATGAAGAGAGCAGACAGTAAAGTAGCATTCTCAATTTTGTATAATTTTTTTCAAGTTTTTTATGAAAGGTTTAGAAAGCCAGCAGCCATTGGGACTTCCTTGTTTTTCTTAAAAAACCATAATGCAGTTTCTCTATTTGATGAACTGCATGTCAGTTAAAAAAAATTGTATAAAGAAGAAAATACGCGATACAAAAAGAAAAGCTAAATGAATGCAACTTTGGAAGCCTGTATAAAGCTCTGGAGATCTGCTCCCTTCATAAAGAACATGAAACATGAATCAAGCAAGTGAGTGAAGAAAATTCAAGGGAGATTTAGGGGGGAGATTTATAGAATTATAAGATAAGAGTAACTTAAAGTATAGGTTAAACTATAAACTTGATTAATAGTCACTGATTAACATGCGAATCAAGGGTCATATTAAAGGTTCTAGAGATTAACACTATCCTAAAAGCGGGAAACATAATTTATGTTGATCATCATATATATGCCATATCTTGCGTATTTGATTGAAATAAATTTATAACTCATACATTAGGTATGGCATATAACAGAAATCAATATAAATTATAAGGGGATGTAATCTTTCTTAGTTTATATGACAATTACAGTTTCTTATGCTTTTTCTTATATATAAAGCTATAGGTAAAAATCTTAAGAAAAAGGATGATGTAGATACTTCCTCTTATTTATTGAAACAAAGAAAGATAGGAACATGCATTGAATGTTAAGATAAATCCAAATACGGCCAGTCGCTCCATTTGTTTTAATTTCGAGGGTTTGTGGCTGGGACGATTTGAGAGAGGACATCGTTTTTATATTTTTTGGTAATTATTTTAGATATTTATTAAAAAGAAAGCTTTGACAAAAAGGATTTGTAAAAAGATTTTTTTGATTTTTTTTTTCTAAAAAGGGATCTAGGAAAATAATCTATTTTTTTCTTATTATTAAATTAGTGTTTTGGTTTGGTTTTAGAAACCTTAGACTTTTTTTTATCTGAGGGGTCAGCACACTCTGCACCAGCCTGGCAGGGAGGAACTTGACAGCACTCTCCCTGGGGACATTCTTGACCAGCACAGTATGCTTCAGGAAAGCACATTGTTTCTGTTTCAATATAGCACTTTTTACATGGTGGTTGTAAACACGGTGGCTCGGAAGCTGGGGGTGTTTGCAATGGGCAAGGGGCAGGGCAAGGTGCAGCTTGAGGTGCAGCTACAACAGGGTATGGTGGAGGTGGGGGTGGAGGCATAGGGGGTGCTGGCATAGGGGGTGGCAAAACGGGAGTGCTAGCAACGTCGCAGCAGGCTGGCGCACAGGACCTGTCACAAGATTGTTGTGGAGGTGGTGGAGGAGGCTGATCTGAAGGTTGTTCTGGTGTTTGTGCTCCAGGTAAGTATCGTGCCAAAGCTGGATGACCAGAACAACAAAAATCATGACAAGCAGGTGCACAACTTTGGTCACAATCTCCGGGACATAAACGTGGTAATGGTGTTATTTGAGGGTCCCCAACTGCTGGCACGCCTAATATGTAAAAGTAACAGTAAAAAAGTAACTGGGGCATTAGTATTTTGTCAACTATGGGCGATACATAGATGTTTTTACTAATTTATACGAACAGTTATCTGAATCTCTCCTATATATGTATTACAAGAAAAGAAACGACAGGGAAACATTTTAGAATGAAAAGGACTTGAAGTAATATTAAATGTTTGCCAAAACCTAGCCAATTAAAAATAAATCAGACTTAAGAACAGTGCAGAATAGAATTTTAGAATTGTTTCTTAGAACTCAGGTAAGATAGTATATGTTACTAATATCATTTGTATTTAAAAGATAAGAACAAATCATTTTTAGTAAAAAATTATGCAATGCTTTGGTATTGTCTGTAAGGCGCAAAAAGCAAATTTTTCGAATAATTCATCATAAAAATATGATCTATTCTATGATTTACGCTATTTTACCTACCTCGGCATCTTCAAAGTAATAGAGATTATTAGGTTTCTCTAATGGTAAGTGGTATTCTATCTATGCAATTAGTTCATTTAACAAATGCAATAGCTTTCAATCCAATGATTTAATAATCGGTGACAAAGATTTATCGACTACATAACTAAGTTACTAAAAATGAATAATCATACGGATAATAAAATGAAAAGATGTTTCCTCAACTTATTATATTTGCTTGGTATCTGCGCAAAAAATATAAATTTTCATGCATCACTAATATATATTAACACATAACATATATGGTCAAAGGAGGTAAGAGAAGATACTTATGAAGAATTGGGGAAATCAAAGAAGGGAATCGTCTTGGCAAGGAGGATAGCAGAAAGTCATTTCCCGAAATGTAAGGACTAAAAATTCAATCAATACTTGAACATGATCGTGATAGGAAGAACTTAAAGTGTTCAAGTTTTATGAATGGTGTGAAGATTGAACCTGCATGATCTTGGTTTGCAATCAATGGTCTTGCTAATATTCTGCTCCATGCTCATGCACAACTCCGCTTAATAACATTTTTTGTAACTAATTATTTGATGGATGGTTATTTTATTTCATGAATTGCTATTGATATCTTTAGTTCATTTGTCTTCTAATTGAATCCTTTATCTTATCTATCTCATTTGTTGATTTCATCATTACCAATGATATATCTTCAAGAAGCTCTCAGCTATGGCGCGTGTTTAAGCAGTTTTCTGGAGTAGTAGGTGGCGGTTTTCGATTTAAAAGTTGGTACCCGTTTGATAATTAATATTAAATTGAGTTACATCAATTGAGTGAGTAATTGAGCAAATTGAGAAAGAGCAGTCTTAGATTAGTTGTTCAAACAACGCTAAAAATCTTGATATATTTATATTTCTGATTTTGCGACGCATTATCATCTAATAACATTAGCAATAAGATGTTATTGTTAATGAACTATAGTATTGTATAAAACCATGTAATAATTCAAACGCAAATAATATGCATTTATATTTTCAAACAGATAATAGATAATTAAACGTACAGAAAAATAAGAAAAATAATAACAAATATTCTTCATTGATAGATAAATGAATAAACAAACAAATAATAAAATAATCCAATCTCCAAACACCCAATTTAAATTACTTTTGAAGATAATCTACTGCTATCAGATCACTCTTCATGCTAAAGCATTTTAAAAAACAAAAAGTAAAGATTTATTAGTAAACACACATCTGATTCAGGCTGGTGATATTTTTAATGCTGACAGCAAATGAAATTAGCTTTTATTTATTCATGATAAAGAATGCTTTATTTCTTCATTCCATTTTCCAATCTTGTAAGACATGAAAAATGCGCCGTATTTATTGATTTGCATGAATTTAGTTTGAAGACTATATGTTAAGAGTTTCTTCAAGACGTATGAAAAAATTGTCATGAAAAATGTCCAAAAGAAAGTAAAATCAAGAAAGATCTTTATAATGAACAGAGTTGAATTACTACCATACCTATTTTAGCTGGAGAAATCAAGGTAAGGTCACAAATGATCCTAATACCCCATTTAACCTCGAACTGAAACTATCACCAACTTGGAAACATCCTTCTTTGCTTTCAGATAAAAAAAGCTAGACTTGTAACAATAAAAGAAGCATGCAAGTAAAATACCAGATATTCTTTTAAACGATGTCACTACTACTAATACTAAAGAATATTCAGTAAAAAAATATTAAAAACGCGTTGAAATGTAGGCGTTTTTAACCTGTTTTCTAATCGTTTGGACTGAAAAGTGTCAAGGTTTTGCATTCTTTTCTTCACAAGTTTAAAGGGTTTTCTCCAACAAAATAAAAATGATGAGAAGAATCATGAATATTTTCTAAAGACAGGCTTTATTAGGACATATATCTGTACAAACATCCTTACGTTTCTAATATTACAAGTCACAGCCTTAAATCATCAGTCTTTTCTTCTTACTTTGGCATTTTATTTAACTGATTAAATTTCTTTCAGGGTTAGGAAATTTATAGTATGCCTTAAAGTTTACCCTACTCAAATAGCATACGTATAATTTACTAACAATATCCAATCTATCATTTATACTAGTTATACGTTTTAAAGTGCACAACTTGTAAAAATAGTAGAACATATAAGCCAGACATGAACGAACAAGAGACGTTCACCAAACATACTTTGGTATAAAATTATTCAAACTATTTAAGAGATAATGAACATTTGATTTTGTAGACCCCTTTGAATTAACCTAATAATCACAAATTCTAGGATGTATTTTAGCTTAAGACTGTCGTGATAGCTATCCCTTTATCATGCATTTCATTTGATTTGGCATCCCTCTTGGACAGGCAGTTGATATGATCTTAAATGTGACTGAAGTACGCAATGGATTTGTTTGTTTATTAGTAATGTGTTTTTCATGTGTTACAATTTCGACCACAGAATGTCAAGAATACTAGAGCATCCTTCGATGTTTTATAAATTATTCGCATGATGGAAATAATTTTTGTCTTTTATGAAACTTAAAAGATTTCTTGAAAAATACTTGCCTTGTTTCAGAAAAAATGAGAAATTAAAGTTAAAGAAAAAAATTTACATGCAGAAAATTATCATCAGCAGGGTTTCTGTTATGTGTTTTGTCAAATATTACTTTACTCTTCGTACCTTATAACAAATAGCAGTAATCAAATCTACATTTTATATCATGTTCAAAGAATACATTGCTTGGATATGAACTAGATATTTATCATGCTCGACAAGGTTTAGAAAAGGCTTAGCAATGATGACTTAGCAGTTTTATAACTTTTTGAAGATATGTTGTATGGCTGGATTGTAAAATTGTTAATACTCTCCCCTCATCGACCTTTTGATATAGTTCGATGCTTTCATCTCGATTTTTACAAGACTGATAAGTAGAATTCTGCATTTCATCTAACGCCAGTCTTTCGTATCATTGTCTCGTAGACATCTTATGTGATTCTCCAGAATTCTCCTATTACCATATATCAACTATCTTTTTATAGATTCACTCTATGATACTGAATCAGGATAGATACCACCTCCAAAGTAAAAAATGCTCTAATAAGGATCCAAAATCCAGAAAGTTATACTGACTTAATGTATTTTTATCAATGTTACAGTACAAGGATATAGTACAACACAATTATGATTGCCTATTCATTATATACTAATGAATGTCTCTCCACTAGTAATTGCATAAAAAAGAAACGATATCCAGATAGATTAGAATAAAATATAATTTGTACAAGTATTCTAAACATATTAAAATAACACATATACATAAATGTATATACAGAATGTATATACATATATATACATATGAGGTCGTAAATATTCCAGGCGCGATGTACTGTGTGCTATACAGCATAAATCCTTTTCATAATTTGCACGTTTGCACATAAATTCTCGAGTCATCGCTAACTCGCGTCATAACTTTAAACAAATGTCAGACGATTTCTCATAATTAACATAAATTAAACTAAATCCAACTAGCTAACTGTGTGTACAAGTTGAACTGTGTATGAACTAGCTAGTAAAATGGGTTGGCGATACAAGGTGGGGGAAAGGGGGCTAGGCAGAGGGGTGGTTTCCCCCCATGTTCTTCCATTCGTTTCGTTTCGTGCCCTTTTCAAACCCAAGCCTTCAACACCAAAAAATGTATCGCCATCCCTGTTTACGAATGACGACTGCTTTGATTGCAAATTTAAATGCATCATGCGTATTCCTAAATGAAACGGGGCTGCTTACGTAAATAATATCAATAGAAATGATACCAATTATACCAAATACATAATAAATGCCTACCTTTTTACTTAATGATGTCGAAAGTTACAATTTTCAATGTTTTCAATGCATGTTGATGATGAAGGACAAGCCATTGTCATTTTGATTTAAAAGGGCAATATTCAAACACAAAAAGATAATGAAGTATTTTATCTAGATACAAGTAAGATGGACATGGACTAGATGACAAGCATGGCGAAATATTGCTGACAAGGGGAATTCAGCAAGATAATAATAAAGTGTGCGTTAATTGTTCTATTTATTCTATCACATGAGACTATTGAGAACTTGGGAAAATCCCCTTTGTCTAATTTTTAGCCAACCTTTAATATGAAAGTATTTTTTGAAGTAGTCACAGATTAGTGTTGTAAAGAGGTTAAATTTTAATGGATGATTTCTAACTTTTATAGTTACATTTCTAAATTTACTGTACTAGCCATCTAATCTCTCTGCTATGATACATTACATAAATGAAAACTAATTATAATGCTGTATCACTTTAAAAAAATATATAAATACTTCTTTGTTTTGATGATGCACGAAGGTTATAGTTTTCTAATTATATCTTACTTTTTGTGTATCATTCCAAATATTTTCAATTTTTTTACTACTAACTTCTTTCTTAAGCTAAGAATTTGAAAATGAAAAATTCTGTTGTTTTACTCTAAGCAATTTTTGCAGCCAATTTGCATCGAAATGAACTTGTCCTGAAGTGTCATTTTCTATTGTTTTTCTAATTAATTGAATTTCTTATGTAAAGATGTTTACAATAACTTTATTTCGGGGATTCTGTCTTTGAATCAGCTACTTTTATGTAGACATAGGTTTACTCATTTTGTATACTTCAATTTTTTTCTGTCGACATTTTTAAAAGACGTGATTCTTCTTTTTGCCATAAACTAGTCTATTCTGTTTTTCGTTTTCGTCGGTGTTATCTACTGATTCCGTGGACAATGGCATTAAATTGACTGTTGTCATTAAGTGCAATCAAATGTACATAAAAGTATTATGAAATAGCTATATGTACTAAAACTTTGATAGACTTAAGTTAGCATCTTTTCTTTCGTAATAATCTTTAGGGAATTAATAAACATTGATAATTATCCATTCCAATATATTTATTAACATTTATTACAATGAAATATCCACTGTGTAAAGTTACATTCTTTTATCTTTCCTCATGATCAGAAGCATTATGTTGCTCATTTTTCGAGTGAGTAAGCACCAAGTTTGATAGTGATTTTCATTTGAGGCTTTTGATTGTTTTACATTGTGTGTAATTCACTTTGATGTCTTTCTTCGTCTCTATCCTTACACATTGAAATGATCAAATTTGGCTATAGTAGATCATTTTATCGGTTCGAGGTAAGTAATTCCAGCTTGTTATTTCTTCGATATTCTCTGGTCAAATTTTCTGCTTTAGTCGGTAGTGCACGGTAAAATTGATCTATTCTCCAAGTCATACCAGTTTTAGAGTGTAGAGACTTTTTCAAAAAAAGTGTCAAGTCATGGATGCATGGGGTGGTATGAAAACGGTAAATGAGTTGATGCAGATGTTAGTTTGTTGTGGGGCATGGGTAAAACGACTAATGAGTAGTAAATTAATGACAGTGGATAAATAAATATAAATGCGTTACTTATGATAAAATATAAAATGTGCTTATTCCTGTCATTGTGTATAAATGTTGATATGTATTGATGAATATCATTATAACGTATAATAATGATGCATGCATGTATTTACAGGTAGGTACCTTAGCTTTTGATATTTGATATTTGATATTTTGTCTATTTTTATTCTTACTTTGCTCTATTAACGATTGGTTGCTGTTATAAATGATAGATTACGAGAGGACGACTCAAATTAACAAAACTCTATTTCATTTGGTTAAGGTACCTGCCTACCTTTTTTTACTTTTAAAAATAAAGAATTACAAATGTGTTTTTCATGACATGGATTGTTCAGGGAAATAAAGAAGTATAATACCAAAAAATGGTAGAAAAAAGTACAGAAAAACAGATCAGTATAAAAAAATGGAAGAAAGGTATAAAAAAACAAAAAAGGATTGAAAAATATTGGATTGAAAGTGACGATAAACAAAATTGATGTAGATGAATATCAATAATGACGTAGCCACTAAGGAAAAATATTTTGGATTGACGTTATGGTGGGGCAACAATTATTTTATTTCATCAAGCCGCTTATCAACTTTGCTTATCATACTTGCATAAGTTCCCGCCACATACGTACTTTCAATCTACGCCTGTTTACGCATACACCTGTTCACGCATAATTCACGCTCTGATCCCGAGACTAAATGCAGGAGTTTCGAGTAAACAGTATTATAGACATACTTATTCATGTACATGCATGGTTATAACTTAAAACCAAACATTCAAATGGCGGTACAAAATTATGCACATGAGTATACATGTATAAGTTACCTGTTAACTGGCAAATATATATAAATATATATTTTACCTTTGATAGAATAATTCTTCTTGTTTGATAAACATTGCATCGTAAAAGCAAAGACAATGCATATTCAGTACGCAATGTAAATAGAATTTGAGGACTTGAGTAAATTCGTTCTTCTTTTTTTAGATATCTACTTTTCAAAACACGTTCTTTGAATTATAACTTAATATGCATGTTTATGCTATCGATCTTAATTCCTAAATGATGCAAACGAAAAATCAGGGTTTTTTTAACTAGATTTTTTAAATTGTACGAATAAATCTTGGACTTGTTTTTCAGTCAAAATGTCTCGAAATAATATCAATTATTGCGTTCTTTAGGAATTAAGTTTTTCAGTTTTCCGCAATGCTTGTCAAACCGATCAACTCGTTGAGTGTATTTTCACCTATATATACAGCGCACCTTAGGTAAGACGTATGTGACAAATATTTTTTGAATATTTTTCTGTACGAACGCACTGCATTAAATGTTTGAAAAAATTGATTGAAATGACTGGAGAAAAATTTGCAACAAAACTTAATTTAAATAATCCGTCCTTTGTTCTGTACTAACAATATGTTTCATTTTTATTGATTAAAACGGCCTGCACTAAGCCTTCTGTTTTAAAATGGCAAACAGTTAATATTACTTTGGAGAAAATCTTTTTATTGGTCTTATGAAATATTCACTTTATGACAACAGGCAAAAATACCATTTTCCCATACATTTCAACGAGCTTGAATTAATGGCTTAAAAGTGAATAGAATTAAATAGGATGCTTACCACTTCCACTGGCATCATCTTCTTCTCCCGAGGCTGCTGGTGCAGCTGCGGCAGCTTGTGCACCTGCTCCTAATTTGTCATCAATGCCATCGCTGTTGGCTTCGTTGTTCAAGTTTTCACTTGGTGGGGCTTTGTTGGCCTCATCTGGTTCTGGTGCTGCACCTTCATCTTCCTCCTCTTCCTCGTTTTCTGCAGTATCTGGGGCTGCAGTATCATCAGCTGCATATTCAGCAACATCTTTGTCTGGTGTTGCATCTTTGTCTGGGGTGGCATCCTTATCTGGAGTGGCTGCATCTTTGTCAACCATAGCAGCATCCTTGTCTGGGGTGGCTGCATCTTTGTCGACTAAGGCAGCATCCTTGTCTGGGGTAGCTGCATCCTTGTCTGGCGATGCTGCATCTTTGTCAGGTTGAGCATCTTTGTCAGCTGTTGCATCTTTATCAGCTGTGGCATCCTTGTCAGCTGTGGCATCTTTGTCAGCTGTTGCGGAATCCTTATCTGGAGTTCCAGCATCTTTGTCAGGGGTTAATGCCAAATCTGGTGCTTCTGCGTCTGGTGCAGGGACATCTGGGTTTGGTGCTATATAGATAATATTGCATTGGTATCAAACTTTCAAAAGTATTGCCTCAACTGCCCCTAATTCATTGATAGCAAAACTCTCTTTTTTACAGTATTAAAATTCTTACATTATCCCTTTAATCCACAACATGTATTTATCAAAAGTCTTTACATGGCCATCTCTAAATATTTAGAGCTGGCCATGTTCTTTCCAACAATTGATCATTTCATCAATCCGTTTTATTTGATAAATGATTGGATTGTTGTCTTTAGAATTCAAATGATACTGAAAAATATATTTGCATGTACTTCACCTACCTGTCTCTTCTTTCTTATGTACTTTATGTTTTTTGTGACTCTTGTGACTGTCCTTTTTTTTGTGTTTGCCAAGTGATTTGGCGTCAAGTGTAGCAAGCAAAACGCATGCTACAATAGCAAGCGTTAGCAATGCTTGGAGTCTCATCTAAACAAAAGTGAAATTGATTTGATTATATTTGAACAAAAATTAAACGCTTTTGTTGTTCTTTTATCCTTTATTCAGGCACAAAAGACGAGGAGAAAAATGCTTACTTGGTTAGATGGTAATCACAAGGTATTCAATGTAAGATGTATCTGATATTAGTTGCAACAGCTATACAAGCAAAATTATTTGTAGGGCTATTGAATATTAGCAACCTTATCTATTATTAATTAGTTTTTTATTAGTATTGGTAAACATCCTCACAATCGGCATTATTAAACGTTTTTAGTATATGAAGTGGGGAGGGGCCGAATCCAAGATGGCAAGATATAAGACCTTTATAAAAGCATTTGAAACTACTTTTTTCATCAAAACACATATATTTTTAATGTTAGTCACTTTTGGTTGTAACTTTTTCATTTTTGTTTTCTACAATTTTGTATCTCATATGTTTTATTTCAATTATATTTCAAAATATATTTCAACACCCTGATAGCATTTTCCCCATAGATATTCGTTAATAAAGTTGCCAAAAACTGTTTAAAATAATCGACAGTGAGTAGGTCCCTAAAAGAAATAATTGTCACTATAACCATGGATTACAAAAATTCTAACATGAGTCTTTAAAAACGAGACAGTACCTTATCTAATACATATCCCCATCGGACGAATAACAAGAGAAAGACATTTGGTTTAACTTTGTGTTTAACTTTGGGTAATTCTGGGTTTACTAAAACATTTAGTTATATTTTTCATGATAGGACAGAGATGAATCATAATCTACTTTATCGATTTGTTTTCTTATATAATCCCTATCAGGCAGAATCTTACTAGACCACATTATGAGACCAATATACAAAACCCAATGTCATGGTATCGGAGAAACATTTTCCAAGTAGAAGTTTTAGAAAGAATTGTATAGGGAAGAGAAAATCGTTTAGAAATTCCTTTTAATTTAAAGAGTCGAACAAAGACGTTGCCATCATACCAATCCTATTAATTTGAAAAAGAATTCTTGGCACATAAAGTAGGGGGTTAGTCAGAGAGTCATAATCATTTTCTATTGTTAATAATACAAACTATTGAATCAGGTAAGGAGAGCTGATCAAAATTCAAGAAAAGCTATTTAAATTGAAACTAGGATGTTTAGGATTTAAGAAAAAAATAGTCACTAAATTTACAATAGATTATCAAATGATTTAAGCATGTTAATTTATATAAAAAATGAAATGTCATAAAATAAAGATAGCATTTAATAATTTTTCACAGCTTACCTCTTTAGCTTATCCCCCACCAGAAGAGAGATTTTTTGTATTTTTTTACTTTGCTTGTTTTGAGAATGCTAAATATGAGGTAGGTTTGCTTACGAATTTAATTACCCTATGAGCAGGGAGAAAAACTAACAAACAATTGTTTGGACGGGGGGTCAGTTCTTCAAGTTTTTTACTTTTGAATTTTTTACTAACACGTGCAATTTTTATGTTAGTAATTATTTCTAACATTTTAGTATTTGTTTGTGATTAGGATTCTATTGTCATATGATTCTTGTGGAAATAATGTAAAAAAAATTATTAAAAAGATGAAATTTCGCTCTTAGCCCCCGTCTTTGAAGAAAGAGTTGATCAGTTGATCATCAGCCCATATACAATTAATAGTACGCTTGGCTGACTCAAACGCATTTGTCCCGAATGTGATTTCAGGACAGTGAAATTAAAATGAAATTAACGCTGCCTCATTTAGTCAGATAGTTTGAAATGGCATATCTAGTTCATGGAGGTCATGGGTTGCATTAAATTATGGAGTATAAAACAACACAAATTATGATGGACTAAAATCCAATTAGCATTGTATGTTGCAATGCAACAAAAAGAATCCTTACAAAATTATCATTTTGTTGCAAGCCTAAACTATTTCTGAACGAATTATAATTTTTTTTACTTTTGCTAAAAACCTTTATGGGCTAGACAATTCATTCGAAACATTTTCTTTAATCTAATCTGACTGGAAATAATATCCTGGGTAAAATAATCATTTCTGGAGGCTCAAATGCTAACAGGGACTCGCGACTAAGATTGTCAGTAAAACAATCTCAACGCAACTGATTAACATTTTTTACTCATTAAAAATGCAGGATTTTGGGATTGCTGGAGATTATTTTATTGAGACTCTTTCAATGCCAAAGACTATTCAGAAAACCTTTTTTGAATTGATGGATATCAAGCATCCATTAAGAGAAATTGTGAGCATTTTAGTTAGCTCTTACCTACTCAATTATTTGAATCTGCGATAGAGATAACAATCATTCATTAAGAAAAATCCAGACTGGATTCGGGTATGATTTGCAGTGAAGATGATTATAGTATGAATCCAAATGAAATGTTGCAAGGTCATTACAAAAAACTTGATCAATGATAGCTAACATAAAGGTTGCATGTTTTGCCAATAAATCGTGTTGAATGAAATTTATTGGTTTTTATTGAAAAAGATCTCATAATGATGAAATAAATCGTTACTGCCCTTCCTATCCGCTGAATAATTAATGATCGTCATTTTTTGGAATCAATGAGCTACATTGATTTCCTGACCTTTTTGAGAAATTTCTTTTGTTTTAAAAGATTAGTTGATTCATGTTCTATACAAGAGAAAACAGTCAAAAAAATGATCAAGTACACGTAAACGTATTTGGTACGATGTGTTCCTTAAACATGATAGTTTTTCAAGTAATTAAATGGCAGTTTGTGATGTTCTTTTGGTTTGTAACTGTTAATATTTTCTTCTTTCTTTTCATCCCATTCCCATGAAAAGAAGTCTGTCTGTTAACTTTTGAATTTTGTTCAATATTCAAGAAAAGTGTTTTCTATCAACAGTTATACAGGCAAACAGCGTTTGTATATTGAAGACACTTGTGTTTGTTTACGCCCTTCTATCAATATATTTTTGATAATGCTCAATATGAATTTCTTGATTCATTATACAAACCAGCTCGATAAACGTAAACATTTTGGAAAACGTTCTAACGTCTTGTTGCTATATATAGGGAGGCGTCACATCGTAGAAACAAATGGAGTGACCGGGTAAGCGAGACCCAATTACTCGCATCATATAAAAAAGATTACAGCTGACAAAAAAGAGACGAAAAATAAAATTTATGATTACAATTACACCACATCGAACCATTATGAAAGAAAATTAGAATTGGACAAAAATAGTGTTGTCTGGACATGTTTGTATAAAAGAATTTAGTGCGCAAGAGTTTGAATAAGGGGAAGCAAAGCATGTAAATATAATTCTAAAGGTGGCTTTTGGTATTCTTACTAGTACATCACACAGGTGCGCATGTTAGCATATTAGTGCACTACCAATGGGTTTGAAACACATATAGAAATAATCCTTTAAGTTAAGAAAGAAGTTATTTACCGGAACCCTCCAGGTATGTAAAACGCTATTTACCTGAATTGTTCTGATATGCAAAAC
>JAUKPT010001085.1:0-16496 GCA_032273505.1 Nanomia bijuga
TGTGAGAAAATTGTGTCTTTTGATCTGTGATATTTGTTGTTTTGTTATAAAATGAGGGTGGGTCTTTTTAACATATGTAAAAAATATGATGGGTCTTTTTTTGGCCTCAGTAGAAATTTTCATCATCTGTTCCGCAATTTTTTTCCTGAACAAACCCCCTTCCCTGATTCTACGACTAAATGTCTTATAAAATTATTCTAATAAAAAGCATAAAGAAATGATTGCAGAAAAATCACTGATAGATCAAGAGACTGTTCTTTACAATTATTATCGATACACCTTACAGCTATCCACAGAGGTCGAGATAAATCGCTCAAAGGCTAATATACGTAAAATTTTTCATTCAAACTATGTTCGACAAGAAGAAAAAAAATTCAATGTAACACAGACCTTAAGTTCTACAATTTATGAAAAACCTAAAGAAATCTGGGGTTTACTAGATCGCTATCTCACTGTCACAATGAATGAATGATTGGACAAAATTTAAAAAACCTCACATGGCACCTCACCAGAAAGCCTACCCAAAACTAAGGAAATCCATTTTTTTTTTACCTCTAAAGTTCTAACAATATATTTCGTTTAAATTGTAAGAAAACAAAGTTATGCTTGAGTGATGACGTCACTGCGGTCATCGATATCCGCTAAATGGGTGGGAATGTAACGGACCTTTCAAAACCAAATTAATAAATAAAAAAAAAGGTTTTAGTAACAACGTCCACAAATCTGCTAATTTTAAAAATCAAAGTTTACACTTAGCAAAAAATAAACATATTAATTTTAAATAAATTTATACCGTCAAACTTGTGGGATAGTATTTATATAAGAAGTGAACCTAAATATATCGATGTTTTATAATCGATTTTAATATTGAAAAGTAGGAAACCTCAGAATTTATACTTAACTTATACATGATATCATTAATATGTAATTTAGGTAACGTTTTTTGGTGGGTTTGGACACCCACCTAATGAAAACATTAACCATGAAAGATAAGTCAATAGGAAAGCCTTTTCAATTGTAAAATAAGGAAAATCATTTGAATTTTAGAGAGTTGGTTGTGATTAACTATCAAATGTTCTGAATGGAACATTTTTTGTAGAGTTTCGAACAAATTTTAGACCCATAATTTTCATGATATGAAAGTACTAAAATTAAAGGGTGTTTTTTTGTTGTTAGACAAACTGTATTAGTTTTAAAACCAGACAATTGACGAAAAAACAAAATATACATAAGGAAAAAAAAAAGTCGTTATAAGATCTATGTTGTACCAACTTTTAGTAAGGATGAAATTTAATGATACATTATAAACATGGACCATATACATTTGACTCTCAGAAAAAAAGTCTATCCATCATATTTCAGCTTCTAGCTTCTTAAGAGTGACTTTAGGTGTTGGTTCTTGATTTGGGCAAATTTATAAACTATCCAATACGCTATTCTATTCATTGTTAGTTCGAGTATACATGTTTAAAAGTTTATTTAACAAAAACGTGTCCTGTCATCATAGTAAACACACATACACAAATTCCCTAATTAATTGAATTAACTAAAAAGCGGCTTTTCTACTGAACATTACATTCAATTCAATTCATTTTGAAGTTAGTGTGGAAAGACAACATTTTTTTTATCAACATGAGGTGATTCCCTGACTTTAATAACATAAGAAATAAAAAAAAGTTGACAAAATCTCTTTAATAGCGTTTCGCCTTTATTTTATTTACTTATTATAATAAGATGGCTATCTCTGACCTAGCGTGTATTGTTTAATAACTACAACGCAATCTGATTGGTTAAGACGTAAACTATATACCAGTAGTTGAAAATGTATATAAATTTGAGACGCACAGTGGAAAGGGCATGTTTTTAAATTGATAGTAGTGGTGAAAAGAACACTAAAAAAATCAACTACACTTAAGCAAATAAGAAGAAAAGACTTAACATTTTTACAAATTTTGGAAATTTTATTTCGCTGATATATGCTATACAGAATTAAGATGAATACATTAGTTTTTGTTGGATTTATATATTGCGTTATTGGTGCTGTGAGCGTCTCAGCTATACCAAGTAAGTATAAGTGATATTTAATTAACATATAGCGTTGCATTAGCACATGGTGTTAGGATGGAACTATGAAAGTCCCATGTTGGATTAGCGCGCTGAAGGTTTGAGTGGATCCCATTAAGAGCGGTATTGATAAATTAACTATAAAGCTAGATAAAGTAAAATTATTCTCTTGTCATTAATTTTCTTTGAATAAGAAAAAATTGATTAATTTTTTTAATCGACTTGATACTATAGAACAGTGGAATTAATATCATTAAAAGTTGTAGATTAATTTTAGATATATTTATTATCGCTTGAAATTTAATATTGCAAAAGTTATTAAATTGATTAGTGGAGAGATGAAAGATTAAAATCATCGAAATCCGATGCATGCTAAAATTATAAAGATAAGATTGAACGAATTGATAATCAGTGAGTTTACTTGAGCTAGCATTATTTTGTCTCCAATCTTTTCCAATGATTTTGCTCACATGTTCGTAGAAAGTTTATTTTTTCTTTCATATTCATCAAATCAATTATCGTTTCTCGTTGTTAACATAAATACACACCACCATAGCAATCAGAACTAACAATAAGGGTGCTACCGTGAATCATCCGAAATAGCATCAATCCTATAAATACATCTAGTCTGTACCTACCTTCATGTCTACAGAAATTCATTGATTAACTCGAACAGTCTGAATGTGCATTGATCGATAGAAGACACACTTGATATGTCTACTAGTACACAAATAGACATCGATGGAAAAGGAGTTACTGGGTGCCATTTCGATATATTTAGATCTATATGTAACGGTACTAATTAAGGTCCGTCCTTTTTCAATAATAGTAGTCAATTAACTAGCGATTTTTTACCTGTTAATTGATCGTAAACGGAAAAACATCTGGCGAAATTATCTAAAAGATTATTAGTAGTAATATGGCAAATTGTCTGTAATTGATAGATTTTGTCCGCCTACAAAAAAGCAGAATTTTGTGTTTCATATTTTCCTATCGTTTTTATCAACATTTTGCATTGATAAAGTAATCTTTGGCATTCAGTTGAATAATATTGACAAATTTCAAATGAAAACGTATATAGCAAGGATCCATAATGGGTTCTTTTAATATGTAAACAAATAGACACAACAAGCCGTTTATATTGCTTTAATGATGACATTGATGCTTGGAGCCCTCATACGATAAGCAAACAGAACACAAGTGTATTGCTTCAACTATATGATAGTGCTTATAGCGTCTTATAATAATGCTTACAGAATAATTTTGTAATTTCAAGCAATAATGAATAATGAAGACATTTAGCTGAATTTAGCTCAAAATGTGAAATTAGCGGGTTTAATATTTTTTGAGAATTTTAGAAAATCAGCTTTCAAACTTAAAAGAAAAAGAAAAGAGGATAAGTAGTGCAACTGATTAGAGATCTAAACTATATCATAAATAAGGATTATTATAAGAGTCTGACACACTTAATGGTCCATAAGCCGTGTATGGTATCATACGAAAATTGTATGAAACAGCTCTTTCCCCACCATTTCTGTACGCTTGCATTGGTAACTTGAGACATGGATGTGGTATAACAGAGTGTTGATTATACTTTGTAAAGGGATTACGAATGAGTTGCGGTTAGTCGAGATGTAGATATATAAAGATTAGTTTTATAACATATTAATAAATTGTCAACGATTAGCCCTTAAATTAAATATGTCATTCATCGTATGAAAACATTCTAGTAAATCGTTGTCTTTAAAATGCATTTTCCTTGTTTACCTTACAGTTTTGTAATTGATTCCAGTGTTTGTGATTTAACAAATATTATATTGTAAACAAAATAAGCAAGTTGTTTTTGACGTGAGTTCGTGAAAGCATTTTGATGGGGTTTTTATTACTAAGATGCTACTGAACGATTTTGAACTAACTGTACTAAGAAGCTTACTTTGACATGTTTTTTGATTTGGAAAAGACGAATTTATTACCGGTTAACAAGATAATAGGGGATATCTCGTATATTTGAGAACGGTCTTTAAAGGTATTAAGGCAGATTTCGGACACATCTTATATATTTTTGTTGTAAAAGCTTCAGAGAGATTTAGTACAGAAACTATTCAGGAATCTAAAGTGTATTGAGTGGTAACCATTACAGAGCAGGTTGAGTCGATGAACACTATGTTGCAAATTCTTCGGGTCAATTCATACAACGTTGAGCTAGACTGTTTCATTAGAAAAACTCAAAAACATTATCAGT
The DNA here is from genome assembly GCA_032273505.1 of Nanomia bijuga. Lineage (NCBI taxonomy): Eukaryota > Metazoa > Cnidaria > Hydrozoa > Siphonophorae > Agalmatidae > Nanomia > Nanomia bijuga. The sequence goes on from JAUKPT010001085.1 coordinate 4,307, forward strand.
AAAATGTGTTGTGTAATTGACCAATTAACTCTAAAACAACCTTACAAAATGTTTGTTTATTTTTTCTCGTACAACATTCAACCAAAAGGTTATCAGTATGTCAAGTAAATCACATGTAGTAATTCATCATAATTTGTTTACAATAGAACAGGATAGAACAATCATTTGCGAGCATGTAACTTTGTCCTCTTCGAGTCCCGTCTGCATAATTAAAGTCCATCTTGTGTGTCATTCAAGCTTTTGATAGCCATGTGATTGAATCTTTTGCATTTGGTTGTATACATACTAGCGTGTCTCGTGACTCTTTTGTACTTTTGCGTGCTTTGAAGCGTGATTAGCCAAGAACTTAAGGCGTTAGCAGTGTCTTGACATAACTGAACAGCCGCAAGTAATGCTTATCGCTGATTACTGATAACCGTTGAAATGTGCTTAGGGTATTAGGTGGTAAGACATAGAAATTAGAAAGGAGTGGTGTATAATCAGGTTTGACTTTCACAAAGATTTTGGCTGTTTTTTGTGTAGCAATTCATTTGTGATGAAGGATGAGTAAACGCTGTCTGAGTTCATAAAATTGCGAATAGAACAGTCCTAGTTTCCGAGAAAAGTAAAAAAAAAGCATTTTGCATAAAAACTAAAAGTGATCTTTTCTAGATTCTACTGCAAATACAAGCTGCGAATCCTAAAGTTCAAACTATCAGACAGGTAAAATAAGATAAAATTACCTGCACTGTGAATGATGAACACTTTTTAGTAGGATGGGAAAGTTGAAATGCACAAAACCTGATGAATACCACTAAAAAAGTGGGTTTTATAAATATGAGTGTTTGCCTATTGAAAATTCGCTGACTTCAAGGGCATCGATTCTACTGTAAATTACTAGCTTCTCCAGGCTTTTGATATCATTATCTACCTCTTCATCACTCTAATAGTGTTAATGTCAATTATCTTCCAATAATTTCGAAATAATAAACCACCTTAAAATAATGGCATGAGATAATGAGATAAAAACCTTCAAATTGTGCATTGAACATTTCTCTTTTATAAAGCATTGTAACGTTTACTAAATTAAGTCGAAGGCCACAATTGCAAAAAGCTTTGTGACCGATACACTTCGTTCGATTTTATTTTTCATTGACGAGTTTTTTCTCACAGATAATTGATTAAAGGTATTCCTATTATCTTTACCGCATTAAAAAAGTTACATGAATTGAAAGTTATCTTTCTTTGTGACAATTAAACTAAAACGCTGTTTGTAGAACTTGTACTAAACGTTTCTAGTACGTTCCAGTACGCTTCAAGCAGCCTTCATTCATTGACAAGGTTCGTTTACCACCTACAGAGAACGATAACCACACCATCAATATCCCACTGCTAGTTCTTATCACACTAATTAATCAACTGTCAACACTGATAGCACTTGATAGCAGTTGGTATGCGTTATTGCACAAAGCGTGATGGAGAGATGTCTACGCAATCACATTACCTGTCAGATCGTTGCAAGATGACTTAATCCGATCTTTAAAAGAATGATTACGAGTTGATTAAGTGGAGAAATATAGAGTGGTGATTGGATATTAAAAAGAGGAAGTCAAATCTTAAGGTCATGATCAAGTCAATCAAAATTCAATAATAATCACTTTATTTTAGTTCCCATTTTATTTATCTATTGAAGGAAAAAATTCGTCTATAAAAAATCATTTGAAGTTATATGCTATTGCGCAATCTCTATCAGACATGGAACCACCAATATCTTAACGTAATATTTATCAACGGATGAGAAATGGGAAATGTCGGGTGAATAGGTGAATGTAAGAACCGTTACATGTATTTTTATAGCATCCAGTTTTCATATTGATATCCCAGTCTCTCACCCGTTTGACTTGCTACTTCTCTTCCATTCAAGAGAGTTCCTATACCACAATTCTTTGCATGTGGCGACTCAGCGATTGTGAAATGATTTTAGAAAAAAACACACGCCCAAAACAGTTATTTGATTGTCTTCATTGCTACCCATGATTACCATCTTAACTGTAAATTTCCAAATGTCTATTGGACATAACACATTTAAATTGTTATAAAAACGCAATTCCCTTCGGTTTTGTTTTCATAACAAATTGGCCACTAAAATATGTCGGAACTGGTGTCAATTTGGCTGAAATTCGTATTTTTCGGATGTATGGAATTATTCGTTAATTCATCGACGATTAATGCTGATAATTGTTGGCACGCTATCCGAAAATAATGTGTTTATGATGATGAAGGTATTTTTCATGTGACTTATACAACTTTAATCACAAGAACTCAACTATTCTGTTTTTTTTTTATTGAATTATACTTTTGCCAGCGCTGGTTATTTGGTCTATTTCTTAATTTAATACGATACATGTCTATGATACATTGCGGTATATCTAAAATAAGGCTACTTAAGTAACTTTATTCTGTCTACTTCCGTCATTTCGTTCATATCCGGTCATAAAATGTCAATATGGCGACAACTTCATGGTGTGTACAACAGTGGCCAATTGCAACCAGTCATTTTTGACCAATAACTTAATCTTTAGTACTTAGAGTAGGATTAACTTTTGTAAGAATTCTTTTCATTGACGTTCCATTAGAAAACATGTGTAACTAGACTTGTAACATAATTATCGATAATTACCAAGCTAATTAATTCATCAAACAACAATGATAAGAACACACGACTTTCTTCATATTGATCTGACCTTTGAGTTTTCTTTTGGCGCTATCTTGTTCTGTTTTCTATCTGGACTCCCTTGTATTCAGACAACACAATACCAGACCGTTAAGTATATATTGAATGATGTACTTTATAAACAAAAAAGCCAAGTCCATAACTTGACCTCTTACCATAAGGATATTTTTATTGGCTATTATTGAACGACTTAACGTAAGGCTTAAAACTTTGAGTGTGTCAGTTTAATTAAGATTTCAAACTTTAATCTAAGATTTATGTGTAGCTTAGACAAAATGATCGGTTGGTTCTTAGCAGCTTAATACGTTTTTAATACTCGCTTTTTCTTTTTGTATTTTGCCGCAAAGATGGAGAAATCCGACCAAGAAGTCCTAAATCACATGCGATTCCAACAAACACGTGCATGTTTATCGTTCGTCTCGCATTACTATAACTAATATGAAGCGCGCGTGAACTTCAGCTACCACCTGCCATTTATAACAATATCAGTCAAGCAGTGTGTGTAGCTAAATCAAACTTCCATCTCTAGATCTTTATTTGGAACAAAAATGATGGTCTCGAGACCTAACGCACGTTTTGTTCTAGAATTGATTTTGAATACACAAGTCAGAATTAGTACGACAAATATAAATGAATGCATTTATTATGAAATTGCGTAAAGAAAGCAGAATTGCTGAGTCAGAGAGGAATGAAGAGGGTGTCACCAATTTCCCAATTATGTTAATATTTCAAATGTCTCTTCCCGATTTCTCATGCTTACTCATTCATTCATTCGAGTTTTCATTCATTCATTCACACTAGTAGACATCATTGCTCATCTAGAATTACACAAACTTAGTCTATAACAAAAGAAAAATAATTCCCTTATGTTATAGGGTGCCCACAATCTTTATTTATTCTCGCAATCTCTCTCTTTAAAGTGTTTCACAACAATTTGCAATTTTCAACCCCCTTTTTTATTCTAATCGATGTATAGATTGTATCTATCTAACGGTTCACCGGAGATTAATATAACAGTCTCACCGGAAATGCAATGTAAAAACTAACATAACAGTTGAATAAAAGTGGAATGAGAAACAGATCCGGTAATTGATCAGAAATGTACTTTTAAATTATACCTTTGAGGGTTGTGAGTGACATATAGGAAGTAAAACAATCATGACAAACTTATAGAGAAAAAAAAATGAATTGATTTATATTTAAAAGATCCAATGTTTTGTATTACTGTAATTATGCTGTAATTATTACAGAATAAGTAATTATGATGACTTATTATGATCTTAAAATAATAATAGGAAATAAAAAATAAAGTATAAAAAAGAAGTTAGTCACTAAAGAAATTGTATATTTTCTGTTTTCTTCTACAGTATGAGAAACATGACCTTGACAGAAATTTCAAACAAAGTAGATCCAAGATAATGATCAACGTTTACCAATCCGAAAAGAGCAAATGAACATATTACCCATGTAATATCATATTTTACAGCCAAACCCCTATAAATAGTCTAACTTTTGATTAAACTTTCTTCTTTTCATGTTACCTCCTACACCGGAAATAATACAATAACACACAGTATTAATGACCAACCTCTAACAGACAAGAAAATGTGACCAATCAATCTTAGGTTAAATTAACTGGCTGTGATAGACGTCCTTATAATAGTCTACCAAATTGCAACTCGGTTGAGGCTATATTTTACTTAATATGTTTCTGTGTCGAAATATTGTCCTTTACAAAGAAAAGGTCACACTGGTCACTCAAAGAAGGCGTTTAGATCTATTCAATGTAAATAGTTGCTGAAATTAGCCCTAATTTCATTTTGTTTAAGATCCACGTAGTTAGATCCACGTTTTACAGATTTGACAATGATATGATGAATGGCCATAACTCAAACATAAACCTGACTTTTGTTCACGGAACTTGCATAAAATTTCAATACCCACGCAGTGCAGCCTCTTATAGTGGTGGTATTATTCATTCTTAAATCGCTCACTAAAACCTTTTTTGTTAATACTTGGTTGACAGAAACATTTAGAAACTAATGTCCTTTACAAACTACTGATATTGAGATGAAAAGGGGTTTAACTCAAATAAGAAGGAAGGGATTTCTTTGATTTAACTTCCTGAAGAAGACAGCGTGGTGAACCAACTATTGCATAACTGTTCATATTTTCCAATTTCGACGACTATTTCAACTTAATACAATCAACGCAAGACTTTCTTCGCTGAGCGCATCAAACAACTTTGTATCACTGTGATACCTTGAAAGTAAACAACTAACTTGAAATTGCTTCATACATCAAGTAAATCTCTCCATTGTGACGTTACTGGTGATTTAAAAAACGTATAATGCAAGAGTTGATCTCAGCTTAGTTGAGTACGAACGTCCAAATGATATTCTTATGCTTCTTTGGACTACTTGTTTAAGGTTAAGGCTACCTGTATAGCTGCTAACTACTTTTTAGTTAAAATCATTTATGATAGATGACTGATTAAAAACTAAGCCTTTCATCATGTCAGATATTTGGAGGTGGTGGTCAACACAATGTGCTTTCTGCTTCTCTTTGCTGTTTATTTCTCAAAAATTATCATGAATTATTCATTCATTTTTAGAATTGATTGAGGGAGACATTGTCTGGGATAAGAAATTGGAAAAGATCACAAAGGATCCAACAGTCCACAATGTTCCTGGCAAACGAGTGAAAAGAAGCGCTTTTGCTGGAATTCCATCTACACACGAACACCGTTGGAAAAATGGTTTAATACCTTACATGCTATCGACTAGTTTACGTAAGTGTTTTATTCGATTCTACTTTATTCTACCACGTATTTAGAAATAAAAGTTAATTTGGCTCAATTGATTCAAGATTTTGCCACTCTTTATTTCTTTTAAAAGTAACAAATATATTTTCATGGATGTATATAATAATGATTTCTGCAGACATAATAAGCCATCTATTGCATGCGGTTTTTGATCCTTCCTGCTACAATTGCATATTGAAATCTGCAGGTCTATTGACTATAATTTTAAAAAACAGCTTGCAATACTGGATAATACAGATGATAGCCTGCTGAAAACTGTTTCAGTATACTTCGTGTTATGAATACCGTTTTTTACTCTTTTGGCTTTACTACTTGTATGTCATAATTAAAGTTCTTTCTGCTTCTCTGTGCTTTAAAATTACATTTTTCTCATTTCTAAACAACGTGTTTGTTGTTGTACATAGCAACGTGAAAAAAGTCCATTAAGGTACTACAAAATCGAAACTTGCAGAACTAAAATTATCAGAAAGAAATCTCCAAACCTTCAAGATAATACGAAACCCTATTTCATACTTAAACATCATTTTGAAAATAATCCAATGTATTTCAATTTTATTTTTAATTTTTATTTTCCCCTTTTAGAACAACATGCTCGAAATGCAATTGAACAAGCTATCACACAAGTCGAGAAATACACGTGTGTCCGATTCACGCCAAGAAATGGACAAAAGGATTACGTCGAATTTATTTTCGATAATGGGTAAGTTTTAACATAATTGCAACTCTATAATTAAATCGTAAATCTCCAATATCATTATAAATTGATAAGATGTTTAGCCGAACCGTTTATACTAAATCAAAATATTAATAAAATAAATTGAGTAAAATATTATAGAACGATTAGCTATAATCAAAATCCTTTTCATTCTTCATTTAGCAACTTATAAACGTATAGCTTGTTGTTAAATGGTCATGATTTATATTTCTCTCTAACTCAAAATGTTAGATACCATTTGTACATCGATGTTTGTAGAATTAAGCCAATTTTCCGTACACAAAGATAACAGCATAGGGAACTGATGGATGTTTTTTTGATTTCGTTTAGATGTTATTCAAGTATTGGTCGACAAAAAGGAGGTCAAGTCATCTCCGTAGGAGTGGGATGTGAATTCTTGAGCAACGTAGTTCACGAAATCCTTCACGCTCTTGGAATGTTCCACGAACAAACCCGAATCGATCGAGATCTTTACGTTCATGTTTTGTGGTGGAATGTACGTCGAGGTATGTATATCATTTTTTTGCAATTATCTGTTTAAAGTATCGTCTACAAATCAGGGATTTTTTTGCAATTTGATTAATCTAAAATTCCATTATCATTTATTTGATTGGTTACTTCATATATATAAATATATAAATAAAATAAGAAGACTTCCTAAATCAGTTAATTAAAAAAGGCACCGAATTCCCTCATCAGGCTGATGATGTTAAATGTCTGGTAATGTATATTGATAATAATGCTAAATTCAAACTATATATAGGCTTTAAGTCTAAAACAGATTTAGCAAGCAAGGCCATGATATAGGTACAGCTAATCAAAGAATAGATTTAATGGATAGCTCCAATCTTTGCATTAAATCTTTCACGTGCCTTATTTAATCAATTTTTACATTGAAAAACCAAGATATGAAATTCAAGCCAAGTTGCCAAGTAAAGACGCTGCATTTACAGGAAATAATACATGAAAGCATGAAAAAGTAAAATTACAAAGTAAAACATTCTTCAAGAGGAATCGCTATGTCTATTTTGTTTACTGCACTGTGTTGCTTTTTAAAACAATAATGATGTGTTTTTTTCATCAAAGAAAAACTACATGTCTTCAAAAACATTGCACTCCTCGACGTTGGAGGCGTTTGTGTTTTTCATTTTTCTTGATGAACCAAACAAGTTAATTAAGTATTTTGGTCATTAAGTGTACTCAAAAACAATGTTCAAGCAGCACATAATGAATACCATAGAAACATATATTGATAATTATTCGAAATTAATTTCACGAATCAGTTCTAAAAATGAAGCAGTTGTGTTTCCTATTTTTATTAGACCAACATCAAAGTGTTTCCTACATGCCAATAACTTTCATTTCCATTTATTGGAAGCTAATTGCAGTTTAATTGATTTCTTAATTATGATTGTTTTCGATAAATTATTTCAATATCCGCACGACATAACACATAGGTTGATAATATTTGAATACTGTGAGGTGTAATAAAGATATATAAGATGAAAATAATTATAAATGGAAATTCATTATTCAATGTAATTCCCCTGCCTGTTTTTTTCTCGATAAAAATTAATCAATAGATTGTTCGAAGTCTATATTTCTTAGCATATGAATTGATGAAATTTTATTTTATTTTTCTCAGGTGCCGAACGCAACTTTGATATTTACCATCATGGTGTCATCGATTCATTCAGCTTTCCTTACGATTTCAAATCTGCTACCCATTACTATAACAAAGATTTCTCCAAAAATGGTGCTGATACAATTCAAGCTATTGGGAACCCTCGAAAAGAACTCGGTAATCACAGAGGGATGAGTAAAATGGATATGAGGAAAATTAACATCTTTTATAAATGTTATCAAAAGAAAAGAATGCCAAAGAAAGCTCCTTGCAGGGATCGTTTCTTTTTATGTCATCGATATATGTTTTACTGCTCAAACAAATGGTTTGGTCAACAATACTGTCAGAAATCATGTGGTATCTGTCTTTCGTAAACAGTACGTTTGCAGAAGTTGGGAAAATGGGTTTACCTGATGTAACCAACATTGCAGTTCGAATAACGAATCGAAAACTCTGAAATTCTGACGCAATTTCGTGAATATCAAACAAAGAGGAGCAGGCAAATCTCATTAACTATTATACTGCCGACCACATTAGTATGTTTTACTAAGATCTAAAAACATTCAAAAATAGGTAATATACACATAGGCAGTTCAAGCATGTTCCTACAACATCGAACACATCTAAACTAGAAACTGAACTGAAAGAGCTTAATTTTCATTCAAATAAGAACTGAATGATTTACGATAAAAAAATGACCCACATATGAATAGTCTTATAATATAAAATATAGATTGAATCACGAACTGAATATATAGAAAAGTGATTTTAAGTGTTACATAATAAAGTATACACACATGTAGCATGACATACCACGTGTGTATAAATGCATATACATATGTATACCCATCGAAGATGAATGGATACACATCAATAAAGTCGTAAACATGATATATGTTTTTATGATAGAAAGAAAAAGACATTTTATTTATATAGATAAAACTGAAGAATCTTATCAGATTCATTTTACCATTACGTGTACGTACTTACATGTACATGTGTGTTTAACTGATCGAAACTAGTTTATACTACTTAAAACTAATTGAAACTAGACAAAATTGGAATCTCAATTAGAGAGGAAACAAGATTGTCATTTTATGATACTAACTTTTTTCTATCAATTTTCTATCTTATTTTTGATTGGTTATTTAATCAGATTGTCAGATGCATACATACACTTAAAGAAACATGACGAAAATACTAAGATACCCCCTCGTTTTGTAGACCTTCTCATATTAGAAAACACCTTTTTCCAACATATCTACAACATATTATCAATGAGCATTTCATATTTTTGAAATAAGAGTTTTTATCTCCCTCATAAATTGACAGTATCTCTTAAAAGAGTCTTATCAATAACCCACAAGCATTACATTCATAGCTTCTTAATTTCCTTACGAATACAATTTCGTCATTTTCTCATTTGTAACCTTTTCTTTTCAATTACCTATAATGATATCAAAGGAAAGAATCTTTACTTTGACGTTTGATGTCACAAGGTCCAGCCAAAAGATTTTCAAAGTAAAAATAGTCCTTATCAAACAAATGAAAACAGTATCAATATTATTCAGAATTTTTTCTTGATAATAAATGTATCTTTACCATCAAGGAAGTGCAGTTTACTGAACTATTTTTAACAATCTTTTCAGATAATATTAAGCTGTCTACCTAATCGATTGTTATCTAAAAGGCTTGACCTTTCCAATTGATTATTTGGACTAAAATTCGATGATTTAATTTCGTTAATTATCTGTAAAGTAGCATAAATAGTGATTATATTTGGTTTTACTTGACGTAAATGAATATGATATCTGGCTATTAGAATTTTCATGTGGCCAATGATATTCTTAACGTTTTAACTAAAGAAATCTGACTGTAAAAACATTGACATTTGTGGTTTCCATTGATTTATCGTCAGGGAGATGCTAGACGAAGAAAATACACTTTTAGATAACCATTTCCAATCATTTTCCTCAGAATGTCAATTAGATCTTCTTTATGGGCTTATTGCATTGCATATTGTTTTAGAACTAGAGCTGGTCTTTAGTTGGACCCAATATGTCATTGAAGTTCCTAAAACATATTCTCACAGCTGCTTTAGTCTTTCATCTGCTAAAGTTGCTAAAATGCAACAATAGATCGAGAACATTAAAACTTGATTCAAAGTTTTCTAACATTCATATATGTATATAATGGAAACAATTAAACCAGTGAAATACTTTTTTATAAAATGACTAGAACGAGATTTGTAAATATATCAAATATACTATATATCTTATCATTGATATTTTTTGCCCATTGGCTGTCCTTGTAATTTTAGGATTTATATTTATTTATGTGCAAGATCACACCAAATATTAGATTGTAAATATATATGTTTTTTTCATTGTTATAGTATTTTCGCCATGAATACAAATATTAGTTTTTTTTAGAAATAAATGAATTACGAAACATAATCAATTCAGTTTCTCTTTTCTTTTTTCTCTTGGCAGTTTTACTTCGTGGTCTTTGATTTATTAATAAAATATAAGGCCGTTTTGTAAGGGATGATCTTGTTACAGGACAGTTTTGTAGAAGCTCCTGCGTGTTTATCGAGTCCTTGTATGAACTCCAATCTAGTGTTTCGCCAGATGAGACATTGACAACACCATGGCAAACTGACAACACATAAGTAAATAATAAAAAGATAAATCCATATAATTGACCAGCAGGATAAGATTTTCCGCCGAGAATAAAGCCTATTACCTTTGATGAAATGGGTTAAATTGATGGACGAACAGGCTACTAATAATTTTAGTATTACGCATTAATTGCTGTTAATTAACCATCAATATTTCAGAGTAGTTGATAAAAAAACAATTGATTCATTCAATTGTGTGCTCCCCTTCCTTCTTTACAGTTTGATATCAACAATTTTCTGTGTTTCAACAACTATCATTATTTCCAAACCAAAAGAAAAACGATTCTGATATATTAACACCAGAACTTAAAGTTTTATGCTCGCCCAGTCATATTTTGAATCTGCTGCGAGCCCAAAATTGTTTTCAGCTACCTTTCACCACAATAATTTTCCGTACGTATCTTGACACGAATAATATGTTTGCTTCTAGTTTCTTATCTTCCCAATCATCTACAATACAAAAGGTGATCCCTAATTCTAAGACATGCTCGAAAGTCCAAGGATCCAATGTTAAAATAAGCGAAGGAAGTAAAATGGCAACTATTTGCTACAAAATAGTCGTTGACAACGAAATTTCGTCTGCAGTAGAAAGAGGTATGCATTAAGATTGAATATTATTACCCGGCCATTTTTACAGAAGGTTAAGACGGCAATATTTATTTATTTATTTATTGATTTTACAGTAAATAGTTTTACATGGAATCGTTGATAAAATATAAAAATTTACATTTCAACTAATAGAAAAACCCATAAGCTATAAACTATAAGAGAAGAAACAAAATACATAACTTGGCAAACATTTATAACGAGTAAATACAAGAAAAGGAAGGGTCGCCCTAGGATATATATATTCCGACTATCTGATCATTAATGGACCTAGATAAAATTCTAGAGACATTAATATTTTCTTGTGACATTAGAAATATAAATTTACCAGGCTAGAATCCATGTAGTTATTGCGCCGGAGGTGTCAATCTATCAGTTTCAGCTGCGCCGAGAAAAGTGCTTGCCTGCGCCGGAGATATCCGGCGCTGGCTACATGGATTCCTGCCTGGTAAATTTATCCTTACTATTTAAAATCTGATTGAAATTAGGGAAGATATTTTGAATAGCTTGGATCGCAGTTTCTCTTTGAAATTTGTAATTATTGCAAACGATCAAGAAATGAATTTCATCCTCAACAATGTTGCATTTGAGCATTTTCTGTCTTCTCTGGCAATTTTTGGTCTTTCTCCGACCTTCCTCAGTCATTAATTTATGATCAGATAGTCAAAATTTACTTAAAGCTTTTAAATTGATTAGGCTCTTCTAAATATTTTTCAATTCTTGGACAGTTTTTAAAAAGGTTATATGTAATGCGTTAAGTAGAGTTTTGGAATGATAATTTCCATTGACAAAACGCTATCTTGTTAACTTCTTTTTTTGAAATTACAGGGAGACAACTGCATCAAGTTTAAGTGACATCATTTTTTTCATTAAGTTCGGCTAATGAAGATATTATATTATTTCTTTTATCAAACTTTCATAATTTCATAATCAAAAGCTTGTCTTGCAAGAGATGTATTATCTTTACCCTTAAGGTATTTGACGTAGTTAAAGTTTCTTTGCAAGCAATTTTCTCTTAACGAGAATCT
>JAUKPT010001086.1:0-16492 GCA_032273505.1 Nanomia bijuga
TCAGCAACCAAAAATTGATCTAAAACGGTTGAAAAGTAAAACAATACCCTAATGAATAGGCTAGGATGTCCGATTATAAGGCAAAATTTTGTAATTTGATGTTTCCAAAGACTGATGACGTCATCAAACATTTAACCGTCCATAGAAAAGTACATATTGTTTTTCAGACCCAAGTTTATAAATGAAAAATGATCAGTTTTTTAAGCTCTATCGATTAGTGCTATTCATTTTAACTTTTGTCAAAATTAAGTTTGAGCACAATAGGGGATGGGAAATGGGGATGGTAAAAGACCGATACATGACCGATACATGACGTCGCGCACACCAATTACCTCTTACTCAGATCCAGGATTACAATTGGTTTACTCCAATTTAATGTCTGTTGTTTATCTGCCTGTGCCAAATATCATTCATTTAATGTCTAGGTATTTAAGTCTAGGTATTTAAGACCATGACTAAAATAGCCAAAAGATCACTTGGAAATAACATGGTAATTACCATACAGTTGCAGAGGTGACTCTAGGTTGATTGTGAAATGGATTCCAAATAAAAACTTTGGAATTACTGTCATGTTAAAATCATACTTTAAATATGTGGCGTGTCTAAAAAGCAATGAATCAGTAGCTGTTGAAGCTCGATTTACAACAGAAAGCTATCAAGGATCTCTGTTGCGAGACCTAAAAATATCTAATCAAAGACAAATATTTGACAATTGTTTCATTTATATCATCAAAAGCATGAGAATAAAAATATAAAATACAAAAAATGAGAAGGCAGACCTATGATCTCAAGGATAAAGTTAAGCACATTGTCTCTGTGGTCAGAAAAATGAAGTTTTTCATTTCAGATATTGATTGTTTCCCTTGCAAACTGCTACTTGCTACTCCTGGTTGTACTGATATGTTGTGCGTAGTTGTCATTCAAAAACTGACTCTCTGATATTTTCAAGGAATATAATTTTTGTCATCTTTTAAATTCGACGGATAAATTTTATGAAAATAGAAGGTTCAATTGTGAATTTGGGCTGCTCACGGTTAGTTAGTTAGTTAAGCATAAATATCACTATGGTCATTACTAGAGTATTCTATTCTGAAAGCTTTATAAAACTTTTGTAAAAGAAAAACAGAATTCTTTTGAAAACTTATCGAGAACTTCGAAAAACAATGTAAGAAATTTTTGCATAATTAATTTGGTTTTTGAGATCAGTTCTTAAAGTTTTACCTTGACGAAAGTTTTTTTTTGACGAAAAGGTTTAGCACATAATGATCAATGTAACATGAAAAATCTTGGAAAACGTAGATACAGGTTCGGATATGAAAAATTGGATTCTACGCTCAATTTTGTATATGATACGAAAGAACTAGCATTTGAAAACGATATCTATAGCTGGCCATGATATATATATATATATATATCCGTGTAATGCAATGCAATGCAATGCACGCTTTTTTTAAAATTCACAATTTCCACGCAATTCGATTCGTTTTGTAACCTCCTCTTATCACGCCATTTTAGTTCCTCAATCAAATAGATGATTTTCTTCCATGTAGAGTGAATTTGTTTTGGAAAGGGTAAATTGATGTCGAATGAGAAGTGTATTTTCCATCCACTCTCTTCCTTCCCCATATGCTGTTTGTAAATGAAAGTGCATGCAGGTATTAAAGGAGAATATGTATGTTTAGGGGAGTGGAAAACCAGCGGTTTTCATTTACATCCATGAAAGATAACGACGAAAATTAAAAATTGACGACTTTACATCCCTTTGTCAACATTTTTGAAGGTTTCGAACAATTTCTTTCGTGTCCATCTTCAAGCCGAAAGGAATGAATATGAAGCAAATAAAAAATAGAATTACAAAATAGTTTTCTCTTTTATTTTCCATTAAGAGTTGATCAAAATACTGCAGAGCGTTTTATAACGTGCAACCGTTGTATTGGACAATTATTAGAAATATCTGAAAATTGTGATAATTAAAATAAATCATTAGATCATTTCTGGCAATTAAAGAGATTGGTAATCACACAATGTTTTGATAAGATTTTCGCATTTTTGATTGGTTACGTTTGCCAATTCTAAGAACGCATAAATTGATCTATTGAAAGTATAAAAACAGTTGGCTGCGGAAATTTGAATAGGTAAGTTGATTTTTGCGGAAATATTTTTGCAGGATTAAGGTATTATTCTGGAATCTATGTGTTTGTTGATCAGAAACTAATTTTAGAAAATGGTTTTGTGCGGAAGGTATTACGTCTATGTTTGGCTTTTTTTGTTTTTCCTTTTCATATTTTCCATAAAGCATTATTATTTTAAAGCAGCTTCCAAAGCGTTTAAGCTCCACTATCATCTTTCTAAGAGTTCCTGTATCTTTTGTCTCGAAGTGCTAGAAAGGCGATTCATTAGAGAATCATATTAATTTGTATCTTTTAAAAAAGCAAAGACGATTGTTGAAGTATTCTTTGCGTAAATTACCAAAAAGCTTCATTGAGAATTCAGCCACTTAAGTCAATTATGTTAATTTACGCTGATCTTGTCTTATCTGGCCAAAGTAATGTCATTAACCATGCATTTCATATAGAAACAAATATTTTATCTTGTTTCAAAAAGACAAATATCAATAATGCAAATTGCTAAATGCGCAATTAAGCTCCTTGGTTTGCCGAAGAGCCTGAACCTGCAATTCTATTGGTCGTTTGCACAATTTATTTTAATGCTTCATAAACTTGCTGTACCGAGCTGTGTATCAAGTTTACCATTCACGTGTTGAAATGGAATCGTACGAAGTTACTGCAAAGGAGGTCTGATTAGTTAAAAAGTAAAATTATTTTTGTTTTTTTTAATAGTCTTACATAAAGTTCTTACCACCTTATGTTAGATACCAGTTTTTTGTATGAACCCAATCTAGTTGTTGGTACTAGATGATATTGGAATAGTAGGGTACACATGTTAGAACCTGTTAGACCCTTTCGCGTTGCTTGATTTTCTACAATGAATTAAAAGGAAGACAGTTTTTGGTAAGACGACAAAAGAGTACTACAAATTTTTTGAAAACATCCTTACCTCTTTACAATCTCCTCGTAAGTCAACTCTCATTTGTTGTAAACTAAATTTCAATAATCAAATTCGATTGTTTTACAATTTATTCGTTTAATTAACAATTTTATGCGGTATTTTGTTCCGGGTTACAACACTTTTCCATAATAAAAGATATACTTATGGTGCCACTTCATTCGGGAAATTTTTGGGAAATTGACAACATGATTTATATCATATTGTTATTTTTTTCATTTTATTTATTACGTTATTCAAGAGAATGTAATTATTGAACCTGGAAAAACCAACCATGCATAGGGGGTGTTCAATTATTACACAACCTTGATATGGTAGGTAGTTGACCTGGTTTTTATTACGATCGGTTACGTATGGTAGGTACGTCTTTTACTTTAATTATTACGTAACTAACTCATATCGAATAATCATGAAGAATTTAGAAATTAAACCTGCTACTGGGGAGGGGAAGGGCTCGTTAATTGAATGTCTCCTTTCGTTACTGATGGTACCAATTTATTAAAAGGTTATGTAACATAAAGTTAGGCATATGGCCTCCGGTTATGTCAGGTTACATATGGTAGGTAGGTTGCTCAAAATCGGCTTTTTGAGGTTACGCAGTATTTGAACGTTTCCATAGTGTTTAAATTTCAGATTTTTTTCTTCTACTGGAGAAGCACCATTATACTGCCAGTTTCGTAATGAAACATCAGAATTTAATCTTTTGAATTGCATGCTACTTGATTAATTCCAAATTAATTGATTTCAATTATCATTATTAGTTTTTTTCGTGTCGGACGTGATTTTTTAGAATCAGACCACCTTTTCTCTACAATCAATAATTTCAGGTATCGTAAATTA
Source organism: Nanomia bijuga (assembly GCA_032273505.1). Lineage (NCBI taxonomy): Eukaryota > Metazoa > Cnidaria > Hydrozoa > Siphonophorae > Agalmatidae > Nanomia > Nanomia bijuga. The sequence goes on from JAUKPT010001086.1 coordinate 3,907, forward strand.
ATAATCGTTTAATTATTACCTACTAAAAGAGGAATTGTTTCGAAAAATATTGAGTTGGCGAATAAACTGAAGATACTAGACACAAAAAATGATTAAATGAGAAATAATTCAACATTCGATTTTTGTGAGAGAAGAATGAATGACATGTTCTAAGTCCATTGTGAGTCACTGTTGTCAACTGATGCATTTAACTTGTCCATTTATTTGTCTACATGTTTCTCAAGAACCTACTGTAATGTGCATTTTCTAAAATTGATATCACTTATCAGTGGCACGAACACGAAATCAAACTATTAATGGATTTCAGTTTTTGGAAATATGAATGGATTTAATTTGTGATTTCCGCTGTGGGAGAGGTAATATTTTGTTTGGTTTTTAAATCAAAGAGTGTTTTCGAGGCAAGTTTCAATGAGACTAACCTAGTAGTCTACAGATAAGTCTTTGGGAAATCAATTTCTAATTATTTCTATCCTAATCCTATGTCAAATTATCTCGGATAATTAATTTGGCACTCAGCCAAATTATTCATTTAGTCATGAATTGTTATCTCTTGTCAAGTTGTCAATTACACAATAGCTCTCTTTAAGTATTTGTCTATCGAGACATATATCTACGTAAGGTGTTTGACACCGTGGGTCACCACCTTATTTTCAAATTCATTAACTAAAAGCAATGAAATGTGTTAAACGACCATCTGTTTGTTTAAACAATGATGTGCGCCACCAAAACTCCAAATGATTCATTTCAATGTAATATGCGTCGTCCTATTGATATACGTACTGATTGAGGGACACGAATGGTAGCGTAGAGAGTCATTTACAAGCAATACCTTGAAATACACCTCGAATAAGGCTCTTAACGGGGGAAAAATAACTTTTGATAGGATATGTCGACTGGTTGACCCGTCAATTGGGCCGTTAATTGGTGGAATAACAGTTAGATTGTTGCGCCTACGAATCCGACACGAATCTGGACAACCACCAGTGAGTTTTAGATATTGTCTCTGGTGGGATAAATGAAATAATTGGCCGTTCACGGTGATAATTGTTTGGGAATCGAATGACCCCGGTTGATTTTTGCCCCCTGGTGGAACCTGTTGCTCATACAAATATTTCCCCGTTCACAATTCTTGTCTCGCCGTGGACATGGTCATGCAAACCTTAACGTTAATTACCTTCGTTAGATTTCTTGAACAAAGAAATCTTGGAATACTTAATTGTGATCACATGATAAATATAATCCGATAAAGAATTTGCCAACAAATGATTGAAGAAAAACAGGTTTAACTTTAATTCCTAAAAACTTTGACGGTCAACAGACCAAGAAAGTTAGTAAAATGATTTTAACATAAAACCAATGAAATTTTATTGGATAAAAAAGAATATCTGGGACTTTCACCAATTAAGTAACGGAAGATAACCTTTCGGCGAATAAAACTATTTGGCTGGTTGAAAGTAAAAAATGTTATTATGATTTTGAGATTTAACAGAATTAAAATTATGATCCGAACAGACTCTTCAACCAATCAGTTTCTTTATGATGTAACAATTAGGTTAAACTTTCCATAATCTTGTGACAGCCCCTAATAAATCTAAAATGACTAACGAACTATGATAAATTTGTAATTGGAATGTTTTTGCCAAGTAAATAATTAAAATGTTGAACTTGATGCGTGCACATGACGTGAACTGAGAACGATGTCTTGCTGTGTAGCAAATGCCAAGTTATTTTAAACGAAATTAATGAATCCTGACAGTAATTAATAATGAAGCAATTGCTAAGCTGACTTTCGTGAAAGACCTTATGTACTTTTTGGCATTTCTTTACAAACAAGAAAATTTAGCAGGGAGGTTAGTAAGGAGTTCCAAATAGATATACAGTTGTTTCCCCTTTTAACGAACCAAATAGAATGTGTTTAAATATTAATTTTTTAATCTTAGATAGATGCTTATTTCTACAAAATATATTATGATTCTCAATTTTAAAATTGATTTCTTTGTTGGATGTGAGATTCTAGTTTCTCGATTATCAATGTATACGTGACGTGATCGGTTACACGATTTCGCACAGGGCTTGCGCGATAGAGTTTTAGGGGGCCTTGTTTTCAAACCAGTTATTATCTGGTCGGTACTGTCATGACACGTTATATTATTTTCTTTTTCTAAAGTAAAATATGTTACCTTCTATCACAATTATAACATGGATATTGCATAGCGCACACATTTTACGCGATCAAAAAGTTGAAATTCTATGCTTTGCGCAATCGGTTTCACGATCACGCTGAAGAGTTTTGCGCGATCGTTGCGCGATCGCAATCGACTCGATCGCGCTACACTGACAAGCCTGGATTATCATAAATATTTGGTCTTAATATTATCAAACCTGGCACTGCAAACGGAGATTACAGGTATATATCAACATGTTTCTTACAATTTTTTCTTTCCGTCGGAAGGATACAATTTTATTATTTTATACGGAGAAAAAAATATATTCTTAAACCCTAGTTGCTGTTTTATCATCTTGTAAGTTATTTGAAAATACATATGCAATGCATCTTTAAAAGCATGTCGGTAAAAGTTATATCTTAGAATCACAGAAAGGGAGGTAAACAAACCAACGATTTAAATATCCGAAAAGTTGTAAATAGATAATCCACTATTGTATGGTCATTTTACTTTTTCTCTTAGAATTTATCTTTTATTTATCTTTAAGCTGGCCATTCTGGCCATGGCTTTAGGTAGATGTATTTCATATGGAAAATACAACTTTTCGGAATTCGCGACTCCTTGCGAATATGATAAATTATTTTGCGAGATAAGATAAATTGATTGCTCTGAGTTAATTATACACTTTTATTTAAATCATCAAATGTGAATGCACCTAGTAGTATCAGAATTCATATAGACCTTTATAAAGGATTTTCAATATGGCGTCGCAATTTCCGAAAAGGTGTATTAGAATGTTCAGTTAAATCTTTGACACATTGTTCAATGAAATCCAAGACTAATGATGGACAAGTGTTAGACAAATGTTACAGAACCCAAATGAGATTCACCCCGGGACTACCCCGGGGAAAAAATCTGTAAAATATCAATTTTTTAAGAAATAATTATTTTTCCCGGTCATTTTTTACTATTTATCAACTTAATCAATGAAACATATAGCGGGAGATAAATACGACATAAGAATGAATCTATTGAGAGAGTATTGAGATGCATTTGATCTTGTTCGAGTAGAATCCAAATATCAGAGCAGGGTTTTATGATCAGCTTGGACGGAAAAACCAACTTCTAAGAATCAATCTTGATAAACAACTTAAAATGAAACCAGCCACTTTGCTTGGATAATCATGGCTTATTCAATACAAATTAGATATCTCAACCACCACAAAACAGTCACGAGAGCAATTAAGAGTCACAATTTTGATTATTGAGGTTGGGGAGAAAAGTATGACATGGATCAAAATTATTCCTTTAATGCCTTCATTTTTAATCCTTTATGACGCCACTTTCTTACATACGAATGAAGATCTTTAATGTCAGTTTTTCTGTAAAAAATATTTCTTTTTTGGGTAGAATAGTGGTTATAGAAGATGAATAGGTCACGAAATATTAGTTTGTGAGCGTCTATAACGTTTCTTATTTAACTGTTCAGGACCAGTCGTGAGTGGAATCATCTTTGAAGATATCAGACCAAGACTCGGTTGTTCGAACGTTATTTAGCTTAAACACTGTCTGTTTAAAGTTAGATATTTCTATTGTTATCGAATCAAATACAATAAGCTTAAACAGTGTTTTGCTGAAAACATCTTTAAACATGCTTTGAACAACCGGGCTGAGAACCGCCGCTGAAATTCCTCAGATTTATTGTACTTGAACATGTTGTTTTTTTTCAGACTTTAGAAGCGATTTTTAACGAAGTAACAATTTTTCGTTGCCAGTCTAATATTTCTTATTAATTAGACTTTGGTTAATTGAAATATAGTCATCAAGATATCTTCGTGGAGTTGATATTCACCCTTCCAGCGTTTTGTCACTGATGACGTATATTAATGTTTGTCACCGTCAAAATGGTAGTTACAGTGTGTATCAGAAAATTGAAAGCAAAAACTTTTACTGGGTATAATAAAAGAAGGTGGCATTGGAGCACGGTGATCTTTATATCAAAAGAAGCACTTATTTTTCTTCTTTCTAATGATGTTAATTTCATCAAAAATGAATGAATAGAAGAAGAGAAAATCGAAAATGACTTTAAAAAACATGCAAAACAATTTTGTAAAATAAATGCCTTTCTCGTGATTATACCATAGCTACCAAAGCGACCATTTTGCCTGTGCCAAACATTGAAATTAATGACGTAACTCGGGAAGGTGAATTTGCTTTAGACATATTGGAAACTTTCTCCAAAACAAAATAATCAGAAATGTGGTCTTAATCACGATCTTAAATGATTTTTATAAATGGATCATTGATCAAAACTTTATGTTAAAACAATGACCTCTTTACATGTCGAATACAGTTAAGTTAGAATAAAGTTTGAAATTCTACGTTAAAAAGTTAAAAACTCGTCTTTTCGGGTGATGGATTTAAATAAAATGATGTTAATTAAATATGATCCGGCGAGGTTACTGTCAGGTAAATTCTTGAAAAGACTACACAAGATTGAGTTCGATCCAGGGTACCTGTTTTTATTATATGTTAGGTGTTAAGCATATTTTTAGCGAGGTCAGCGCTAAACACCTCCAATCAGCAAGCCGTATTGCAATAATTTTGTTGGACAGGATGTTTGTGTAAATAAAAGTCTACTGTATTGATTATATAAATATTTTGGTATTGAGCTAGATCTAAACTGATCTCTACGTGGAACTTATTTTCTTATTCGATTCACCTCTTAACTTCTGCTTCTTTTTTTCCTGTCACGACTGTTGTTTTTCCTTTTTGTTGTTTGTAACATCCTCCATCATGGAGTTGTGATGCATTGTGTAAAGCCTTGCCTCTCCATATTCCAAAGCATGGCTTTTCGATGTTATGTTGTTTATGCAGAAATTCTCAATTTTCTGTTTTCTGAAAAAAAAAATCAATTATTGTGTGCATCATACTGTTAATAGAACGCTATAAATTGTCAGCGATTATGAATATTTCATCAACTCTAAGACCCATGTTACACCTGTAAAACATCTTGGTTTCAAAGATAATGAGGAAATTTCAGTGGCCCAAAAAGAAAATTGTTTTCGTAGTACATTATTGGTGTAGTAAATCTGACGGACCAGAAAGTCAAGTAGATATAGCTGAGTGCAAACCCAGCTAAAATAAGTCTCTCTGGAGCCTTAAGTAAGAAAGCAGATTATTCCCGTAAAGTCTGGTTTAGTCTTTAGTTTATTTATGCTGAATTACATTTGTGTTGTTGCTGTTTTTACTAACAAAAATGAAAAGTAACTGCCTTCAAAATTCAATATATCCTAAAGTTGTTTATCTCTTAAAAGATAACAATTGTCGACTAAGACATTTCTGTTTATAGCCGATTGCAAAACATGAATAACAAGACAAACACTATTCTCAAAAGATAGGAGGGGAATAAAAAGCTTCTAATAACTTGAAGAATCTCCCCTATAAACCTAATTCGATTGTGGAAAGTGTTTAGTCATGGAATGTACGGTACTAAAAAAATACAAGTTCGAGTAAGTTGATTCAACTTTGATTGTAAAGGCGTGCTGAGAGGTAAGAAGATAAAACGATCATAAATCAATTTACCTACCAATAAGATTTAACTTTTTAAAAACAAGTGAAAAGGGGTTTAGTTACGTCATATTTCGCAAGAGGACCCGACAATATTTGTTTAGTTTTTGTTGGAAAGAGTTTGCAATATGTTGAGTAAGTGAAGTGAAGTGAAGTGGTTTGTTATCTTGATGTTTATTTTAGAAATAAAATTCTTCTGCTAAAGGAAAAATTATTATGATGGTAGAAGAAGTTGGTAGTAAGCTTTTTCAGATTTCTGATTCTCATGATATACATGATATACATAATTTCATACAGAAGATTTTTATGGGGATGAAATGTTTCCGATATTTTGATAATTTCAACTTTTTTTTCAAATATTCAGATATTGTTTTTTTTCCCGATATCCCGATATTTTAAAAGATTCCGATGCCAATATTTCAATACTTTTTCTTCTTTTTTACTAATAATCACATAGTTTCGTGAAATGTGATCATTTTCGTAAAATTTTCGATAAATGTGCAACTGTTTTGCAAATACCCTCCGTTATTAACCAGAAATCACATGACATTTTGGATTAATTTCTCTCGTTGATGTCAGCATCAGAGAAACATCATAATCCCAAATCCGTTAGATACAATACAGGCCTAATGGGTTAAATTTTATTCATTATGATATAAGTTAAGTACTTTTCAATCTTAATATATTGTTAATATAATATCTTAATATTGTTATAGAGAGCAAATAACGTTTTACAGATTTGCATGCATTTTCATATATATTTTCCCTTGAAAACACCTGATAGATAATACTGGTTTATTCATCAAGATCGAGCATGTAATCATAAAAATTGTTGAATTGGAGTATTAGAGTAACATTGCCGCTAGGCACAAAGACCATGCGTCCACTGGCTACGTTTATCTTACATGATTGATCAATTCATTTTGCACCAATAGTATCACAGAAGTGTTCGGATAACATTCCCATGCAGTATTAACATATATAACCACTACCTAGTAAGAGATTTCAGTAACTGATAAAGAATACTAAAATTTCTTACGTACTTATTTCTTTCCATATTGTTTCCTTCTTCCTGTCATATATGATTTCTTGCTTGATTTATTATCAAAAACCTTTGTTACTGGATTGAAAATATCTTTGCAAAATTTCAGAAACATTCAAAAATGTTCAGTTAAAGAAGAAAGTATCCAAGGAGATTTCTTTTTATTCAAGTTTTTCCAGATAATCATCACATTTGAAGACCTTCTACTACGTCATAAGGGTGGGAAAACGTTTAAAACTAATATTTGCGAGAATAAAATAGCAAAAAGAATGTTTCTTGAACGGGAATAAGCCAAAAAATGATATCTTTGTATTACAATAGGCAATTAAAATGTATAATACAACCTGATTAACAATTATTCTTCATACTATTTGTAGTATCTTGACATTTCATTCTTTGATTCTGCAAAAATATGTTTTTTATTTTGTACTTTTTTTGCCAATAACTCAAGAAAGAGTTAACCAATTTCATTGACCAACCCCTTGTTAAAAAGAGAATTTTACGCTCTTTCTGTTAGGAAATAATTAATTGTATTTTGATTATAGAAAGAAATTAGCTGAACAACCTATTTAATCTTAGGTAGAAGTTATTTACCGGAACCCTCCAGGTATGTAAAACGCTATTTACCTGAATAGTTCTGATATGCAGAACGTTATATATGTCTGAAGTATGATGAAAAATCCCTACAGAAATAAGTATGAGGACATACTTTAGACATATATAACGTTTTGCATACCAGAACAATTCAGGTAAATAGCATTTTACATACCTGGAGGGTTCCGGTAAATAACTTCTTAATCTTAAAGACGTTTTCAAAAAAATACGCTAAAAGAACTTTATTTGGAAAAATTGATAACTCTCAAAGATCTAAAATTCTGATTTATCTGATCATCGGTAACTAGTTGCATATAAGTTGCGAAACTTTACTTATCTGGCTTTTAGTCTATTGCAGTTAAACTTTAACTCTGAGCAAAAATATATCAATAAGTTACATAACCTAATTTTAGGAAAATAAACTTGCAAAAGATGCATGTTACTCTTCAAACCAACGAAATCTCCTCCTACTATTCGTATAGAACATTAGCTATAAAAGCAATTTAATAACAGAAGTATTCTTTATGTAGACCTCTGTCCTTCCTCTTTGTCACAAACTATTAATCATATTGACCAATGACAAAAGTAAAATGGAGAAAAAATCAAAAAAGAAACAGCTTATAGGATTATGAAAGTTGTTTAATAGTACGGTAAGGTTGTTCCTAAGTGGAAGTGGGTGGGGTCTGATGCTTACTCTTTCGTCCTGCGTGGTGATTTCTTATGAATTATTCATATAAAGAACTAAAGAAATGGATCGAGAAAAGGAAGAAGAGATGAAGTTTCATCGAGAAGAAGATTTTTTAAGTGAAGAAATAAGGGACCATCCATGAAGTACGTACGCATGTAAATAGGATGTAGGGTGATTTTTCTATTCATTTCTTGCGCGCCTATTGTTTTCTGGTGCATTTTCTATTGTTCTATGAACAAAGAGGAAGGGCAGAGGGTCAAAAAATATGTGTCTTTTGCGTACGTAGTATATTGATGGTCCCTTATTGTAGGAGAACATCTCAATCATAGTTTCTTAGCTAATGTTCAATGCAAAAGTTCGCCAAGTTTCTTAAGTAAAACTTGGCTAAAGCGGACACTTACGGGACCAGAGAAAATTGAATTAACCAGATGAAAAATTTCAAACAGCAAATAAAAATCCTTATAAATCGATCATGATTATGATAAACACGCAGTAGCTATCATTAATGAGAATAAATTTGATGAATGTGTTTTGGAAGTTTTAGCCTCTACCTCATACGTCAATAAGAGTTGAATCTATTGGAAAACGCGTTGATCGAAGTAGTGCTTATCGATTAGAAATACCTGTGTGCTACCATATGGAAAGACCACCGAAAGCAATTTTGTGGGTAAAAAAGAACTATTGAGACTGTAAATGTTGTCGACGAAAAAGTCAAAAGGTGCATGGAAAATGCAGTTTAACAATGTAAATCAAATTGAATAAAAAGCATTTTTTGCAATCCCTGTTATCATTATTTTTTGTTATTACGAAAGTCATATGATTTCATGGGACCAACAAATTTGTCCATATTAACCAGGAGTCCACTTTAGAGCTGGTCCGCTGTAACCAAGTTACATGGCGGATTTAGCTACGACACTAATGACATATCGCCATGGTAAATCACCAAAACTGCAAGATTTTTCCAAACCCCAGAACCATGTATAGTTTTTAAGATCTATTTTGTTATCGGCATCATTTTTGACCTAATACAACTTTCTGCAAATTCTTTTTATCTTAAGATACGAGATCGTTAAATCAACAATAGAAATCTGATAACTCAATGGTAATCATCTTAACTTTAAAAGAAATTTAGCTAGCTTAGCTGGCGTATCTACACGTTTCTAAAAACCAATTGGTTTTAAGCTTAAATTTCAAAGAAAATCTCTTGATGAGCACAGATGAGCAACGTAATCGTGTCTTTTATTTTAGTATATAGTCTGTATCAAAATAAGATGCACTTCCCACATAACTGCCTTTTATCAAGCAATTTTTCAATATTTATTGATACTTTTTTTTGTTCGAAAGCCACATCAGAACACTTGCTCATATAGTATAAAAAAAGATGAACATTTAAAACTTCTGAACTGCCGGATAAAAAAAAGTAAAAAATACACCATTGGAATCCTCAAACTTTGGAAACGTCTAAAATATATAAATTGTTAGGGTTAGGACCAATAGTTACCGAGAAAATGGGCAACGAAGGAGACCAACTTTGTTTTTTTCTTGACCGGGGGTAATACAATATAAAAATGAGATGTAAAATGATCAAAATCATTGCACATGCAAGTGCTCCGATGTGGCTTTAGAACAAAAAAAAAGTATCAAAAAATATTGAAAAATGGCTTCAAAAAATGTGGGAAGTGCAACTTTATTTTGATACAGACTATAATTGATTTTAGCTCATTTCGTATAAGTCTGAACGCGCCCGATGACTAGAATTTTCGCAATTAACGACGCCATATTGGATTGCCTTAATAAACTCTAATATATTCTTAAAAATCTTCCCACTTGTAGGTGGTGCAAATTAATGGGTGCATTCACATTGTACGACTTTTAAAAATTATAATTAACCGAAAGCAATCAAATTCTGAATACGCTGAAACATAATTACGACAAACTTGCTTATTGCACAAAATAGAATTCTTTTGATAGTACTCACTAAAGAAAAGCATGTTTCTCATCCCAACCCTACTTAAGTGAATTAATTTTTGTTAAATCTTATTATGCTCCTAAAATAGATTCAACACAATACAAAATTAATCCCACAACAACGCTGTGCACCAAAATGCGTTACTGTAATATTTATCTGTTTTTATCACAACAATAAGAGATTAAGCTTCAGCATTTGCTTATTTTCACGATTATAAAAATAAATCAATTCTCGCTCATCTTTTTAAAATTTATCTAGTGTATAAGAATCCAATTTGGCATCGTTAATTGCGAATTAAGATTTACTATTTACTATTTATTTACACGCTCATAAAAATCAAACATTTATAGCATTTCTAGTGTGTATAAAACAATAATTTGTAGTCGCGAACATGGCCAGCTTAAGATAAAGCCCAATATGTCACCGATAGATTTCTAGAGCAGAAAACGACACTTGAATATATATTAAAAGAAGGTTAAAACATGCAGAAAAAAAATGGACAATTTTCTCAGGATGTAAAGATCGTCATAAAATGTATCTTATCACAAAATGGCAAGTCTCTATCATTCTTTGTTTATCCGTTATCTTCAAAAGAAGACAATTTCAACTAATATTTCTCATATTTCTAGTTAGGGGTTCTACAGATTGATATAACTTGAGAAATGAGGATCTTGTCGGTGACATATTGGGCCTTATCTTAAGCTGGCCATGTCGCGAATAATGAAAAGGTCTATTAAAGTTGTAAGAGTAAAATAGTAGAGTTGTTTACATTTTTGAGTTGATAGATAGATGATCGATGTTCGTAGCACAAGTAAAGGACATGTCCATCTCAAGATAAGGCCTGATATGTTGCCGTCAGAATTCGAGAACATAGAAACTACCAAAGATATATCCTTAAGATTTGGCATATTTCTTCATACATACGATTTGAGAACACCATGTAAATCTCAATATCAGAAAAATGAAAATTGGGGGGAAAATGATACATTTCACATTTTTGAGAAACATGCTTTAAATCTCTAACCAACAAAGTTCATGGTTTAAGATTTGAATGACGAATATATAACACATTATTACATTTCCTCGTAAAATTTGGTCAGATGAAAGTGACTAGTTCATCTTTTATTGACGATTAAAGAAAATGTCGCAAAGGTTATGTTAATCCCTATACAACCCATTTTTTTTTATGATATCCATCCAATACATTTATGATTTTAATTGATCTTATGAATATTACCTTATATTTCCTACCGGGGGAATGAAAAAAACGTGTAAGTAATACTATTTTGCATGAATCCTGTAATAAGAGTGATATGTTAGGTCAGTTAATTGGGGCATGGTATATTAAAAAGTTCTATTAATTGAGCTTGTAAGTAATGCATTGTTCTTTTAAATTTATTTAGATACAAAACACAATACATCATTAACGTTTAATAATTATTTGCTGTTTTACCCCCGCAAAAATATGTAACAAAGTTTATGGTGCCATTAACATTTTTCATGCGGAAAAATAATTTATTGTATATATTTAATAGACTAAAAATACTATTGAATAAATACTCTGAATTAAAACCTATTATACAGACTAAATAGAGAAACAGTAAAGTAAGTCGTTAAACGTCTTTATAAGTATAACAAGTCATTTATTTTTTTCTAACATTTTAAAACGTGTAGAAATTATTTTTTAAGTTTTAAAACGTGATGTTTTCAGATTTTCTTTATTTTAATCCGATAGCATGAATTAAATGGCTTGCAATTTTGGCGGCTCATAAACCTTATGATTATCGACATTTCTACAAAACATTAAATAATTTGGGTGTCATTTGAATCCGTTCTGACGGCAACATATCAGGCCTTATCTTGAAATGGCCATAGTAAAGGGTAAGAAAACTTTGGTAATTTATGAGAATTTATGATATTCTGATACGCATTACGATTTGTGATACGAGTTCCGATGCTCGAACCATAGGACATAAAATTATTTTATGGACTATGCTCGAACAATTTCTTGATACTTGACTTGGTACTTGGCTCAATTCATGAGGTATGGTAAGGTATGGTAAGGTATGGAAAGGTACGCTAAGGTATGGAAAGGCATAGTATGGTAAGGTATGGAAAGGTATGGTAAGGTATGGAAAGGTATAATAACGTAGGTATGGAAAGGTATGGTAAGGTATGGAAAGGTATGGAAAGGTATGGAAAGGTATGGACAGGTATGGTGAGGTATGGTAAGGTATGGTAAGGTATGGTAAGGTATGGAAAGGTATGGTAAGGTATGGAAAGGTATAATAACGTAGGTATGGTAAGGTATGGAAAGGTATGGAAAGCTATGGAAAGGTATGGAAAGGTATGGAAAGGTATGGACAGGTGTGGTGAGGTATGGTAAGGTATGGTAAGGTATTGTAAGGTATGGTAAGGTATATATAGATATAGATATAGATATAGATATAGATATAAATATATAGATATAGATATAGATATAGATAGATATAGATAGATATAGATAGATATAGATAGATAGATAGATAGATAGATAGATAGATAGATAGATAGATAGA
>JAUKPT010001087.1:0-16489 GCA_032273505.1 Nanomia bijuga
TTTTTCACGAGATAAAACCCGAGATGTTTTATTTCTCGAGCGCCAGCGAGAGAAATAATAGTTCGAGGGTTTTATCGTTTTTAACTTATCTTATAATAAACCCGAAATATGAACCCTGTAGTTTGAGGGTTTATATATAGGGAAGAGAAGTCTTTTTTTCCTGGCTTCCCCATGAAGTGTAATAAAAGTACCATTCATTAACCGAGAGTGGTTAGAAAAGATATCATTTTTTAACTTATATTGACTTTAGACTAATTCAACCCCATTCTTTCATATACAATGCGTTTTTCTAACATTCTATCAGCATAAGAAGCCATTTTCAACAGTCTTGCTATTAAAAAGTAATTATCACGTAAAGTCTACTATATTTCATGAAAATTTTGCGGCATGAAAACTTCGCAGTCATTTAATTTCACGTTTTTTTTTACAAAAATTTCGCGTCATTTTTACCCTATTCCCTATGGGGGAGGGGGGAATATTGCCCTTTCTATCGTTCTCGCCACAAAATGATGCTGGCTGGATAAAACTTTGTGGGGGTGTAGCCGTAAATGTTGACTCCCCCATATAGTGACTCCCCCAGTCATTATTTACTAATTTTCAGAAGTATGGGGAAATATTTTTAGGATTAAAAAAGAAAGACAAGAGCTCAAATATTCGATAAATATGAAATATATAAACGAATAGATAATTAAGTAAGTACAAGAATACAAAATTTCAAGTTTTTAATTGTTCAGTTTCCTTTGATTTTTGGAAAAGGTGTAAGTACCGGCAAACAAACGCTGCATTTTGTTAACTAGGATATGTTGACTCCCCTTACTTCAAGTGACAGGTTCAGGGGGAGTCACAATTTACTGGGGGAGTCACATTTTCCGTGCAAATTGTGACTCCCGGGGAGTCACTATTCACTAGTAAATAATGACTGGGGGAGTCACAATTTACGGGGAGTCACAATATACTACTACAGGGGTCTAGTCCTACCATAGTAGAATTCGAAAATGTAACTTTGACTCCCGGGTCACCCATAACAAAATGCTGACGTCAGCCTTTTTTAGCCTTGTCAGCAAATTGTAATTTCCGTGACATTCGACAGGAATAAGGCATAATTTAAAACATTTCTCTAAAAACAAAACAAACCACATACCCTTTTTTATTTATAAGATACAGGTTTATAAGAAACTAGGGCTCAGATCTTCAAAATATCAAGAAACTCCAGCAGGGCTGAAATTTTCTAACCTAAGAAACTTTCAAACTTCAATATTGTATAAATGTACGCATTGTTTGTATTTATTATAACCCTATTAGCCCCGGGCAGAGGTCCAAAAGACCTCCGTCATCGAAAAACTGTTCATATAAAAAAAAATTAGGCGCCTTTAAAACCCAAGCTTCTATGACTTTTCTTGATTATATAAAAGAAAGAAAATACCGAAAAAATTATTTCAAATGCTGTTGGAGTTTTCCAGATATTTAGGATTCATTTCTAAAGAAAGACGAAATGTAAAAAAAATTAACAAATTTATTTATGTTTTAATATGCCACAATTATGCGTACATTCTAGGTTTTGATCTATTTTTACGTCACTTTCATACTAGATATTATTACTGTGGGACTTTAATGGTTTGTAACGAAAAATCAATTGTTTTGAATGAAAAATCGAAGGTTAATGTAAATTTATAGTTATTTTGATAAAATTATAACTGGTTATATGCATAAGATTCCAAAAATGCTAAAACTGCTGATTCGACAGTTTCTTGGAAATAAATTGAAAAACAAAATATGCCAATGTGTTTTATTAGATGAAATGATCATGCAAAATTTCAGCATTTGGAAAAACTTTCGCGTTTTTGCGTTTTTTGACCATTTTCGCGAAAGTAAATCCCCGTAAAACTAGACATGCAGATTTGCGGACGTTAATCCGTCGCGAAATAGACTAAATTCGTAAAAGTTGAATTATAGGCAATAACATTTGATTTATGTTTTTATTGTGCCACTTCCTTGAATACATTCTGAATCAGGGGGGGGGGGCATGCGGTTGGTACCATACATCATGCATACTATCTGGTTTTGGACAATTTTTTGGAGACACCACCCCACCTCTGCACTTAGTGCCCAATATACTAAGTGCATTTCATTCATACTTGGGGGGTACCCACCCTATTTTCATGGAAAATCCAAATTATCGGCTTTTGTCAAGAAAGTACCAGACTCCCGGACTCTAAAAACAATATACTAAGTGAATTTCATTCATACAATAGGGGTACCCACCCTATTTTACTAGGTAAAGTTAGCTTTGAGTATATTTCTGTGGTACTAAGTACTTTTATTTAATAATATATGTTTAGTAATGGAATATACCAAATGCTTCACGTAAAACGTAAAACTCCTTTAGGTTAAATGTTCAAAATTCACAAAATATTTCGAGAAAAATGATACAAAATTGAAAAATCGCAAAAGTTTATCCCACGCGAATTTTACAGTTGTTCTTGAAAGTTTATTTCACACGAAGAGAATTTATTGGGCCATTCGCGAAAGTAAATCCCTAAATTTTCGCGTTTTTATTCTCACGTGAGAATTGCTTTGAAATAGCAAGATTGTTGAAAACCGCTTCTTATGCTGATAGAATGTTAGAAAAATGCTAAGCTGAGGTCAATGAGTTTCTCCCCGCGAAAGTTTCACCCCTTAAAGTACATTAAATGGGATCTTTACTAAAAAACGGCCCAGAATAGGGAAAATATATACAAAATTGTATTTTCAGACAAAAGAAAACTGTCACGTTTTTAAACATTTTATCACTTCTCTAGGGAGGAGGGGGTTTTGATATAAAATTTTGCACAAACGTGATAAGCTAAATTCTTTTGATAGGTTATCAAGAAGAAGCACAATTGACGAGGTTTTCAACTACCTTGCCCAGTTTCTACCAGTTGAAGCACAAATTTTGAAAGGTAAAGTATTACTGATAAAGATAACTCATTCATATTGTTAGAAATTAATAATTAAAAACAGACTTTTTTCAAATATTCTGCCTTAAAATGTATCCCCCAAGAGAAGAAATTTTTGCCAATTGGGCCCCTCGCGCTTATTTGTTTTCGAAAAAGGTAAGATTTGATTTCTACACACTAATTTTTGGGAAGGCTTACATATAAATCTTTGAATAAAAACCTAATTATAGCATTTTATGATAAAAACTTATGATTTCAGAAGGAATGTAGGTTTTTAGGCAAGTAAATGTTTAAAAAATTGGGATCTTAGGAATGCGAAATTGCTATAAATTCATAATCATTTCAGTCAGTACTTAAGTATGCAAAAACCTTTTATTGATTTTTGCCATTTTGTACTAATATGTCTCTTTAGAAAATGAAGTTGATGGCCTTGGTCTATCGGAGCTTACTAGAGAAGACCTAAAAGATATTGGAATAACCAAATTAGGTCCTAAGTTAGCCATATTGAGAATTATTCGTGAGTGTTACGGGAGTGATGTTGGTTGTGATGCCAGATTGGGCCGTGCTGGTGATGGGGAGCCTTTTTGTAGTGGTGATGGGGAGATTGGCAGTGGTGATGTTGAGTTGAGCCGTGTTGGTGGTGTCGGGATGGGCAGTAGTAGAGATGGCGAGATTGGCAGTGGTGATGTTGGGTTGGGCTGTGTTGATGGTGTCGCGATGGGCCGTGCTGGTGATGAGGAGTTTGGCAGAAGAAGAGATGGGGAGTTTGGTAGTGGTAATGTTGGGATGGACCGTGTTGATGGTGTCGGGATAGGCAGTAGTAGAGATGGGGAGAATGGCAGTGTTGATGTTGGGATGGGCCGTGTTGGTGGTGTCGGGATGGGCCGTGTTGGTGGTGTCGGGATGGGCCGTGTTGGTGGTGTCGGGATGGGCAGTAGTAGAGATGGGGAGTTTGGCAGTGGTGATGTTGGCTTGGGCTGTGTTGGTGGTGTCGGGTTTGATCGTGGAGAAAATGGCAGGGCTGGAGGTAATGAGAACAGTGTTAGGTTAGGTAGTGGTAAGGGAGTTGACAAGATTATGTACGATAAAGCAAAGATTTTTGGTCGGGATGGAAAGAAGAAATTAAATAATTGGCACCATGCTGTAAATATGGCAGCTTATGAAATCTGCAAAGAAATGGACGACCCGTATTTATATGGGAACAAGATGCTGCTCCGTGAACTTGCACAAAAAAAGGTGCATGAATCAAATTATTCATATGTACGTGGGAAGTCACGTTCAGTTAAAAACGAAACGAATCGTAACGATGGAATCAAACGCAAGCAGAAAGGTGAGCGAGAAGCGGAAGTGCTCAAACTTGAAGAAGAAAATAAAGAAATAAGGAAGAAGATGACGTCAAAATTTGACAAGATAAACAAGGGTAACTTTTCTATGTAAAAAATAACAAATTACTTAATAGCAGCTAGGTCTTTAGGAAATAGTCATTATATTTGCCTGTTTTTCCGTGTTAGGGAATGTTTTAAGGTCACCAGTTTAGTAAAACGTGTAACACATGTTCAAGAAATATGCATTGGAAAGGACCAAAAAAAATGATTAGTTGGAGAATGGATCCGTTGAAACGTTGCACCTTTATTAACTTCGCTCATTTATTATTGTTTATTTATTAGTTGTGTTTATTTCCCTTTTAGAGTTTTTCTTAGTAAAAAAGGAGAAAAAATACACAATGAATGGAGAATGAATGTACCCTTACCTTTTTAATTTTTCAGGTACCAGTGGGATGGCATATTTTACGGGTGTGCCCCGACTCAAGGGTGAGATAAAAGAGCTTAGGCTGAGGTTGAAAGAAAACGAAGAGAAGATAAAAAAAATGAGAAAGTCGATAAGAAAAGCCGAAACTGATGCTGAACGTTGGAAAAAAAGAAAAGGGAGTATGGACAGTTTCTTCAAACCAGTTGTGAGGGAAACTGATTTAGAAGAATATGGCGAGACCATTGACGATGATATTGATATCAGAACATTTACGATCAACAAGTAAGTTTAACTATAACTTATCTTAAACATACTTATGTTTGTGATAATTAGATTCTGAAAAATAAAAGGTTTTTTCGCAAGTCAAATTAAGCAAGTCGGCTTGTTTACTTTTTTTGCGCACAATAATTTTTGATTTTTGATTTTTGATGGAATAATTTCATTGAAATTTAATTCGTTTAGATAAAAACGTATTCCAAATCAAAATTTTAATGATATCTATAGTCAATAGGAATTGAAATCAATATTTTTTCCCAACTCACATCATCTAACCCTGGCAATTGTAATAGTCTGATTTTTTATTTAAACTAAACATATAGGTAAATCACATTGGAAATAAATGAATGTCGGTGTGTCTGTAAGAAACTATTTTTAAATACATTTTCTGTTATAGCCAAGATATTCCTAACGCAAAAAAGAAACAAATGGCAGATGAGAACAGCAAAAAGGATGAGGTAGAAATTTTGTCGGATAGGTAAGATATTAATTTTACCTGTATGTTTACCATAAAGATGACAACAGTTTGCCAAAAAAAATACTGGTATATGGTTAAGTTTGTGATAACTTTATTTTTTTTAGTTCTGATGTGTTCGAGGAAGCCGATGAAGAGAAGATCAATAGAAGTATGCTTTCAAGGTACGTAGTAATACTTCTTCATCCATTTCTCATATATCTTTTTATTTTAACTCGCAACTTAACTCACTCACATAATTTTATGCCCCATTTATCTCCGCGTATATGGAAAGGTGGATTTTGTTGATTCACATTAATCCGCGTGAAAAGAAATCCGGTTACGGTATTATATTTAGCGGTTTTTTTTACTTATAGTTTTCAAATTTTTGAGGATAAATTTCGTCCTGTAAAAAGTTAAAAACCAATACAGAATTTTTCTACCTTCATCTACCTCCTACCTTCATGTCAACTTAAAAATGTTGTTTTTTCAGTACTTTCTTCCCTGTTTATTTTCATTTTCTCCCATTACGGCGAAGAAGGTACTCCTGCTTTTTCATTCCATGTATTTTGAACTCGAAATTCTCTCTTTTTGAATACCTAACTTTTGCATTATCTTTACCCCTTTTTATATGCTATTATTAAAAATGAATCAACACACTCTTTAGCGATGAAGATGCTGACATTTCATTGCCAGAAATATTCACAAGTATCGTGAAGAAAAACAGGTAAATCAGATAAAATACTTATTTCGTATTCCTTTTTACCAAAAAAGAATGTACCAAGGATTACTGAGATACCGGACGGGAAACTTTTAAACCACGGTATAAGAGATTTTGACTTACTTTTTTCACTAAAATGTTCTTACATCTATTATCGATTGTTTATTATTATAGGACTTAAAAAAATACTCCACCTTACCGAGCTGACCACTTTAAAGAGCATTTTCTATTTCCAAATTATTCATGCCAAAATATCAATACTTTTTTTTTATAAGAAACTAAATAATCATCCAGCCCTCAAAGTTTCTTAAAAAAGTAACAATTTGAGCCCTCAAAGTTTCTTAAATGTTTCTTAATTTCCAATCAGAAATCAGAAAAAAACTAACTATAACACAAAATCAGGTCGAAAGAAGTTTTAATGGGTGCGAATAGGTGTAGAACAGATAAACATTAATAAGTATTTAGTTTATAACTGTAATAATACAAACAATGTATACATTTCTACAATATTGAAGTTAGAAAGTTTTTTAGGTAAGAAAATTATACCTGTTTCTTATAAAAAAGTGTATGCCCTTGTCGGTTTTGAATAAAGATATTCATTGATTATTTTATGCTTATTTTTTACAATTTACTTTACTTAAAAGATGTCTTTTTTCTGTGAAATTTGTAAGGGTTGGTATGTACAACCGTACCTTTTCATAGATTTCCCTTTTGTTATGGTTTAATTACTATTTTGTGTTGTAGAGAATAAACTGAAAAATAATAATAAAATGAGTAAAAAGTTTGAAATATATGGTTTGGTCAAAATATTTGGTCGGACAAAAATTTAGTCAACAGTTTACTATGTAAAAATATTACTGTATCTTTTACATCGAGAAAAAATTGTAAACATACCCTTCATTCAATCTCTTTTATTTACGAAATAAATTACTTTCGGTTTTTAACTTCTTTTTGATTGAACGTTTTTATCACATGGTTCTACGTTCGATTGATTTTCATATCACTTGGTTTGATATCCGAACAAAAAAAAACAAATGGTCGAGGTGCAAATCACTGCAGAGAAATCTCGTTTTTGTTTTGGATAAATTCCATAGTACATATCCTATTTACTAAACAAAAATCTCGTTCGTGTTTTACCCATCTCAAATGGTGTTGAATAAAGCCAAGTTTATTGTAAATCACGATACCTTATTTGAAGAAATTACTTTCTTTCCATGAAAACTTCGCTGCAAAAAATTATTTTAGACCTCAACGCGAACTTAAAAAAACAATAAGATAAGTTTTCGTAGAAAAAACATCTTTTATTGCTTACAATACATTTTTTTTTTTGAATTGTGAAATTAAAATGTTACGAAATTCACATTTTGGCTGTACCCGAGGGGTAAATCGCTCTCCAAAAAGGCGTTCGAATTTCTATTAAAACAATAGAATTTCTATAGAGACTTCTTGTTTCAAAGCTTCTGAAATATCAAGTTCTTCAAATAAAAGTAGTGATCTTTCCAGAAACTAATATTAAATAAATACATGAATAAAGATATACGTAAGAATCGTAAACTACACTTAATGCTTAAATGGAAAAAGGACAATTTTCAAAGTCATCATTATGTAATGGTGCTTTCAATAATTTTGGCCCCCTTACTTGAGTCACAGTGACATTTGACACAGTTTCTGTGAGGGTGTCTCATTACTAAAATTATTCCTTTTAAGTTTTCTGTGAAAAAAAATGATGCTGCTGTTTCAAAAATTGAAAATCATAAGGGCTTATTATTTAGAAATGAAGAAGATGAGATTCCGTTGCCAGAAAAAAGACGAAGTCCTGATATTGAGGAAAATAGGTATGATAAAACCTTAGTAAATTTTCTTGTTAGCATATCAGTAATATATCTACACGCAAACATCGGCCCTTACCATGTGTTTCATTATGTTAGAAGAACTTACTAAATTGTTGAGTTTTATCAATCATAGAAAATAATTAAGAATTCATGACGAGTTTGCTAAATGGGCACGCCTTCGTGCCCTTTAAATTCTTTAATTCTTGAAAAAAAATAAAGGAAATTAAGTAAAGGCGTACTTAGGGCCATACAAAGGTTCAACCTCTCCCGTTAAAGGCCATAAATAAATGTAAACTGAACAAAATTTAAGTAATGTTAGATTGATACTTTTGTTATGATGTTGTGGATAATAGATTTTTCGATACATTTAGAACTACTCTGAAGTTCAAAAGATTCAAAAATGCTCATTTTGTTTGTTTTTAGTTTGGCCATCAATGAATTTATTTTCGATTTTACGGCCCTTAAAAGGGATGGGCTCTCTGAAGGCACTAAGATTGAGTTAAAACATGGAGTTGCTACTATTAGTAGGAACACGCTTACGCTTGAGCAGACTCGGATGGCCATCGAAAAAATGTGTAAAGATACGCATAAAAAAAACTGTGAGCGTTGTTTAAAACTTTTAAAAGCATGTTCCCGAGTTGAATCAGAAAAAATAGTCCTACTCGGTGATCTTTGGAGATATGCTACCTCCCAAAATTCGTTTTCATCTGACAAGGCCAAACGATTTTTATTGCAACTACCAGTAGCCTTACTCACTTCAGGATGTGGAAGGTCAGGTCAAGCAAACGTATTGGTCACACCTAAAATGCCTTGTGATTCATATGAAATCCTCCTGCAGAAAATAAACGAATCAAAATTTAAACAGAAAGAGTCACATGCACAGCTTATAAAAGACCTTTGTTTGATAGCTGAATCAGAAGCTGAGCGAGAGAGAATTAAGTTTTGTGCCGCCGCTGTCACGAAATCAAGTCGGAGAGATGCAGCCAATTATCTTGGCATATCAACTGGTCGAAAAAATAATAGACTTGCTAAGATAAAAAAAGCAGTATGTAATACCAAAAGACTTAGGCGTAAAATAAACAAACTTATGAGTATAGAACTATTTGCTAAGATTGGTGTTTCAAACATTAAATTATTTAAAGATGAATCTGACGAAGAGGGTGATGAGCTCGATGAGTCTGAGAGTGAAACTGATGTCGATTCAAATTCTGACGAAGCTGATATTAATTTGACAGAATCTGAATTCAACGATGAATTGGATACAGTGAGTGTCAATGATGTGGAAAAAACTTTTGAAGATGATATAGTGGAAAGTGACGAAGATGTAACAATTGATGAGTCTTTGAACGAAAATGAATTTATTGGCTCCCTAGAGAATTGCAACAAAATCGAAATTGCAAGAGTTAAAAGTAAGTATAGACAGCGCTATAAAAAAGAAATGAGCAAAATATTTATACGCAGAAAGTCCAGAAAAGAAACGAGAGATATACTTAGAAGATATCCAGATATTGGAAAAAAGATGGAGGACTATGCAAGAGATTGCGATGTTGGTGCCGACAAATGGAGGAGAACTGGTATGCTTACCTTTGGCGCCGAAAAGAAAACTGAAAAGCGGTTAACTTTCGAAAAATTGCGCCAATTCTTAGTGAAAACCTATGAAAGAAATTTCAGTATTGGTACAGTTGTTGAACTTTGTGCGAAGAAGAACAAAAGAAGGAAGGCTAGCGAAAGATACAAAGGTGCAGCTAATATTAGATATCAACGGGCATGGAAAGGATGGAACGTAAAACTAAATCCAGATAACCATTGGTCAAGAGCTAATTATAAATTACTCGATAAAATTCAAAAAAACACAAAACAGTCGCTTCTAATCGGAAGAGACGATCAAGCCGGTTTTAGACTCGACAGTACCTTCACTCACAAACAGTTTCCGTCATTAAGTGTAGATAAAACAATTACTACTCACACCGATTTCCTAAATAAAAAAAGTACTAACCTCCAAATAACATCATACAATATTCCAGCGGGTGATAGTAACGACGAGACATGTTTTGGGGTAGTCAAAGGGAGCCATGTACATGAAAAATCTCCCTCACAGCATATGGCTGATTTAACAATGCTTGAGACAAAATACAAGGACATGTTCAAGGGTAAAGAAATAGAATTTTTTCGTGTTGACGGTGCTTCTGATGAGGGCCCATCTCATTTAGAGGTGCAGTATTTATTCACCGAAAGACACTTCCGGCGAAGAACAATCCTACAAATGGTGTCGAGCAGGTGCTCTGGTGATAGCTATTTAAATAGAGTGGAGTTGCAAAACTCACATTTGGCTCGCGGTCATTCAAACACCTTCATCCCATCAACTTTACATGGAACTCCCTACGATGGGAACGGTAAGCTTCAATTCATTCCATTTTTTCATCTCATGTTAAAATGATTTCGTTTCTAGTTCAAAAATCTAACCTTTATTTGGGCATTATGAAGTGGTGTCTACAAAATCATGTTAGCAGATACATTGAAGGCATATGACCATTTGAGGTCCGATTGCCGTATCACTGTACCAAACTATGTAATATTCATGATCTCTGTATTTCCCGTTCACGATTTGCATTTTCTTTAACCTTCATTTTCGTTATGTTCTTTTTCTTTTATTTCCGCAAAACTTATATAACCCTCTTCCCCGATTTCATCTGGTTAAAACACCAGCTAAATCGGATAAAAGTTGACGATTTTATCACATAAAGTTACAAAATGTGCCAACTATTTTGGAATAGACTATAATTTGTGTTCTGTAATTTCAGGTGAATACAATGAACAACTTATGAAAAAGAACATCCAATCAGCAATTAAGGAGTATATAGATAGAGTTGATGGCACACCTGCTATGGGAACTACCATCAATCTCATTGCCGGGATTGAAAAATCATCTTTTCACCTACGAAGGCCTGCTCTTTTAACCTTTTTAAAAGGAAGTATTCTGGCTAAAGAAAGGTTAAAAAAAGAAAAGCCCGAATGGGTTGCTCATTTTGAAATGATATGGAAACTAAGAAGTGCCCACATGGTCAAATCTTCGATACCGTCAAAGTATCTTTTTCTTTTAAAATGCTGTGGTCAGGCTGGTTGCATCCATCCCTTATGCTCCGGTACACCATTACATATGACCTGGTACAAAGATGGCCCTTCTTGTTCGTTTTTACCAATACCAGTTGTAGATGTTGAACCAAGCTGTGGTGACACACCTTGTAAAAGATGCGACAAGACAGGTTGTCATGGCCACTACAAGAAAACCCTCCCTAATATTGATGATGTAGCAGCACCTATCCCATCCGTGGTAATAGCAAATGAGGTTGCTAAAAGTATACATTTTGATGCCAACCGCGTTAAAGGAATTGCAGAAAAGTGCCTTCTTCCTCCACAAACGGTTCAATTTTATATCAACCATTTGATGCAGGTGAAAAAAAACAGGGAAAGAGGTGTACAAAAAAGTAAAGAGACAAGGCGAAAGAAAAAAGTTGAGAAAAATAGATGAGTAGGTAGTTTGTCTACAATTAGTATTTCTATGAAGTGTCAACATTGTGTTGATTATCTACTTCTTTTTCATGGCGTAAGAGATAACTTTCCGCTACATCTCCTATTTTTAAGGTTTCAGCTGTAAAAGATTTGGTTGATTTGAATCTTTATAGATTAGTTATAATTTTCTTGTATTACATAATACTTGTTTTTAGACATAAATTATTTCGTGTCAGGGTCACAAGCAATAAAAAAATTCATAATAACTAATGTTTCTTATTTCTATTTTAGATCCGATATATAGTGAAGATCTTGACTTGAACTTAATTTATATTTATAATTTATACATGATGTATGACATATTTTATTATGCTTTTTACTATGGAAGATAATATCTTGCCTATTTTTTCATCGTCTAATTTGAGTTTTTAACATCAAATGCGCATTAATTATAGCTTGTGCCAAAATAATAAGACTAGAATTTTGAAATTGCCATAACTTACGAAGTTACAGGGTGTTTTGTGACCCCTAATCAGGCCAAAATAAGCCCTAAATTCATCAAAAAACATCATATTTTGGCTTGACTAGGGGTCACAAAACACCCTGTAACTTCGTAACGAATCAAGATAGAAAAAAATGA
This sequence comes from Nanomia bijuga, assembly GCA_032273505.1. Taxonomy (NCBI): domain Eukaryota; kingdom Metazoa; phylum Cnidaria; class Hydrozoa; order Siphonophorae; family Agalmatidae; genus Nanomia; species Nanomia bijuga. The sequence continues at coordinate 12,119 of JAUKPT010001087.1, forward strand.
ATACATTTTTGAAATCAGCTAAGATATCCAATTAAAGTGATATTAAAATTTGGCGAGTTTTATTCAAAATAAAGAAGTTGATTTTTTTCTTCTTCTACGTTTTTCAATCGCAATTCTTCTTCATTGACTTTAAAATAGTTTAAAAACTAAAATCGAATGATAAAGAAACAGACAAGATATTATATTTATTAGTCCCTTATTCCCCCAATTCTTGCACCGAAAAATTGAAATCCTTGATATAAATTTCGGGTGAGCAAAGGAAGACCAGTGATTAATCGGATTTATCCATATATTGTCTTAGAAGGCTCAACTCAATCTTACTGCAGCTAGATGTATGGCCGTGTGTAGAGTAGGCTATGGCACATACAAAAATTCCTTTTGGATGAGGCATTCTCCTTTTGAAAATATTTATGATTCATGAATTTTTGTTCCCATTGATTGCCTTTTTTGCTCTTATTCTCATACACGTTTTTGTCATTTCTAAATTAGCTATATGGTGATTAGGTATGTTTTTGTATTATTGTATTATCATACAATTTAGTTGAATTCTATAAAACAAAAATGGCTGTTCAAAAGTTAAAAAAAAGATTTCAAACCAAACGATATAATTTTGTTTTATCTTCATGAAAAAAGTTGAGTATAGAAATCTTATACTTATTTTTTTTTCTTTTTCTTTATACCACCTATTGCAGGGATATTGCAGGTCCCAAGAATTTCGGGAGTGGGTAGTTTTAAAAGAGTGAAAAAGGTTCCTCGATCCTGAGGGATTCGGGCGAGGGGGGGGGACAAATGTTAAATGTTGGGAAAAATGTAAAATTGTTAAAAGTAGAACGATCCACGGTAGTATAGCTTCATATATCTGCAATCTACCGGGAAGTATTAGTGTATTAGTATTAGTGAAATTATTAGTAAAATCTTAGGGAATTTTCTTTTGTCGTCAGAATCAAATGATATAAAATTAAAGTGATAATACAATAGCAATATATGCTTAATTATCAGTCAACAAGTTTATCTAAAGTGCGTAAGTCAAAGTTTTTATTTAAGTCTACTATTGAGAAAACTCATTTCTCAGAATTTTGCTGCATTTAATGAATTTCTTGGAAATTGAAATCACCTGAAAATTAATGCAACTGTAAAGAATGTTGTTTAGCTGTTATATGATCCATTTTCTTTTCATAACTAAAATAAAAGTTTTTGTTCTACAATAAAAATTGAATAAATAAGTTTCTGACTTCTTGGAACGGCCAAGATTAGAAAAAAATCAACTATTGTTGATTTTGCTATATTATTCTATGAACAAAAATCTTTAGATTGTATTATAGGAGAAAAAAAGTATTCTTTTCATTTGGTGTTTGATATGCCCAGAATTTATATTACTTGGTCATTCAATTGCTTTAAAATGTTTTTAATGTTTTAATATTTTAGATTATTAATATTTGATAAGAATGATAAGTTATAAAAGAATTAGATCAGTTAAGCCAGTGTAAATGGAAAATTGTGAGCTACAAAAATTGCACTGAGTTTTGCACTTTAGTTGATGATGCTAAAAGAAGAGAAGGCTGTAGAAGGTTAGATTTTATTATAATCTTTTGATACTGTAGAGTATAGTGAAGATTTTATGGTATTAGATATTTCTCAATGAAAACTTTCAATCTTTGCCATCTATTTTCATTACTCTTCGTAATTATCATGGTAATTGTTATTCTATACGTAATATTCCAGTTATATTCAAGTATTTATAAGAAATAAAGCAGTCAAAAACTAGTCCGATACTATCTAAACTTTAAACCAATTCCTGTCATAATATTCCTGAATGAATTTAATTCATATTCTGAAAGATATTCGCATCTTTTTGATGTCGCAAGGATATGGTGAATACAAAAAAGGTGGAATTCCCCACCCTAAGACACTATTTATACATATGGGGTGGGGCAAAAGGTGTAGGTGAAGGCCTTAGGGTAGAGAAAAAATTTAGACTTAGGGGGTGGGACAAAAAGGTGTAGGTGAAGGACTTAGGGTAGAGAAAAAATTTAGACTTAGAGGAGGGGGGTGGGACAAAAAGGTGAAGGTGAAGGCCGTAGGGTAGAGAAAAAAATTAAAGTGATGTAATACCTACCAACTCCCGGGGGGGGGGAGTTGGTCAACCAAAAAATTGAACGACACATTATAATGACTTAAAGTTGTTCATCTAGAATGAAAAAACATTGCGATTGATAAAATAAAAGATTTAAATTAAAAAACCTGAATACTTATAATAGGGTTGTTCTTTCAAAGAAAACTATTTTCAAAATAAATTCATAAAATGTTCTCTTTTGTAATAAAATCAATAATTTCACTTTTAAAACGTTTTATCAAATATCTATTCACTTCTATTGGAGTCCTTTGTTGGGAGTATTGATTTTTATTCTGCATTTTAAATTGTAAATATAAAACTACTAAACGAGAGACAGAGTTGATACCACTTTTTAGTACCCGTCAGAATTATTCATACCCCTAATAAACTTTGCACCATTTCATATTATCGGCCAGAAAAATAATTCTGACGGGCACTGTATGTTACATACGTTATCGTCTAATATTTATTGTAAAGAGATACCACGAGACAATAGTAAGCGACGTTCATCTTCAGAGATTCTCAGTTTTGATTGTTCATCTATATGGAAAACAGTATCTAATGCTGATGCAACAATATTACTGTGAGAAACACTTTTAATACAACGAAATGTCGCGCAAAAGTAAAAATTGCTTTCAGCAGCAAATCGTTGTCCTGGTGGTATATATATATATATAGTCCACTTGTTTGTACCAAGATCTTACCAGCGGGCATCGTAGCTTTACAAAAGCGACAACATAGATTTTTGCGAACATCTAACATATGTATTAACTATTTATTTGCGTTACCTTTTGTGCCTTTCGCTTCAAAAATAGCTTTCTCTTCAGTTGAAGTTAGTTCGCAACTACTTGAGCTACGACTTGTGTCTGATTGTTCTATAGTTTCAGCGCGGATAATTTCTACATTTGATACGACTGAGGAACAGAACTTTAATTTCATCAGATGTTAATCCTACTTGTTGAAGAAAAGGATCATTTTCCACCAACTGGTAATAATTCATAAGAACCCATATAATGTGCGCACAAGTTTCTGGTCGTTTTTCATTGCTTTTCATGTAATAAATGCATGTACAAAATTGGTCTTTCTTTGATGATAACCTTATATCTTTGACTGAGATGTTTCATGTGATATTGCTGAACTTCAGACGATATTTGGTCGACACCGATTATAATGTAGTTCTGTCTATTCTCCTTTGCCTTATTCAGGCTTCTTTTGAAAATCTGGGTTCTAGTGGCTCGATATCTCTCCACTCTTATCTATGAGATCTTTTAGCCTTTTGCTCGTTGGCGCCAAATTTTTCTTCTTTTATTCTCCTTTTCATCGTCGTTTTCTTTATCACTATCAATACGTTCACTATTTATATCTTCACTGTATATCCTAGCTCTTTTTCTTTGTTCACTAAAATCTCTTCCTCTCCGATGATGGGCCTGTTCTATTTGACGATACACCTTCTCCAAATTTCTTATAAGCCCGTTCAATTTTCATGGCACTAGCTATGTCATGTTTTGCGGCATCAACTAGCTTCAGGTTGTAATTGTTATTTATCACATATTCAGAATGGTAGACTTCTGACTAGTTCGTCGTTGGAGCGGTCTCATGTTTGAATGCTTTTACAATATGTGATTTTCTTTGGTCCCACCATGCTAACCAGTTGTACAAAAAATCTCTCTCCTCCTTTTTATCCTCAGTAAATTGCTCCATCTTATCAAGAGTAATTTTGTAATCTCTAGGACTGAATGCGAATAAAATATCATTGGCTAACGTTTGAAATAGGCTTTTACCTGATTTTAGAAATTTCGATTGGGCTTTCAGTCACTGACTGTGAATAATGCCATTCGCACGAAACAGATCGATCAATTCCAGCTTTACCAAAAACTTCTTCCAAAGCAGCCCACATTCCAGCTGCTTCGTCCATCACCCATCCGCATGGATTGAAGGTTATGGTGTCATTCCCCATATGCTCTTTTAAAGCATCGTTAAATAAATTCCAGCACAATTTAACACAGTCCGTGCTTCATATGAAACTATTTTTTTCATCTGGCGCTTATTCCGACAAACCAACATGTATAATATTTTAGAAAAATTTTTGAATCGAGAGAATAGGGATTTCTAACTAATAAAATGTTTAAACTGTTATTATTGCTTAGATTTTGTAAAAATCTATTTATCACAAACGGGATGAGAAAATTCAATCTTTTATCTTTCTAATGATATATAAATTTACTACATTGAAGGTATTCCTATGGGTCAAAAGGACA
>JAUKPT010001088.1:0-16487 GCA_032273505.1 Nanomia bijuga
GTCGGTAAATAATATTAGTCACTTGCTCAAAATTTAGTCACTTTTTACCGACTTTTTTTTTACCGATAAGGTACATCTGTTTCGCGTTCGCCATAAGACTTGAATCTACACCCTTTGTACACCCCTTCTTCCTGTTTCTATGCATTGTCACTGCCAAAAAATAAAAATAAACTAACAGAGGTCAAATGAATTTGGAGAAATAATTGTAGCCAGACGATCATGTGAATATTTTTGGTATTAAACCAATAATTATACCATAATTACCTACTATTACGTCCATCTAATTGATCAATTTCAACGATTAATCATCTTTTACGTAACAAACGAGAGCTCTCTACCTAAAATGGTAACTATGAATTTATTGCGGGAAATATTTCCAACGCAACATCTTATTATCTTTTAATTCTATCTAAACAATTAACTAGGAATAATTTACAAAATAGCTGCTATTCTTAATGCCTGGGCAAAAAGATAAAAATTACAAATCCATCAGTCACAACAATGAAGACTTCCTTCTCCAGAGGTTAAGACCTGGGGAACGTGGAAATTCCCTAGCTGAAATTTTCTAAATTCACCCAAATTCCCCGGCTTAATATAAGAGAGTAAATTACTGTCATATTTATAGTATTTCATACATTATTACCCGGTAGTAAAGTTGATTCCAAAACCTATAAAAAAATTCATTATTAAACCCCTGCCTCTTCTGACAAAAAGCGTCCATTTTGGCCAGAGAACAATAATAATCTACTTCTATACTACCACCCTCTTCATCTGATACATGATTATTAAATGCTCTCTCCCTATCTCTAAACAGATTGCACTTAGTTCCGCATATTCTTAATTCTATATCCCCTTAGTACTCTGCTGACCACCACTTCATGCGCTTACTTATACTAAAAACTCGCACACCCTTCTCTAAACAAAAAGGTCTTTCTTCACGATATACAGGACATGCAATTATTACATTTTGCGTAATATTATGCAGATCGCGATCAAGTCACGAGTACGTCCTAAACAATCTCTTGTTTTTGACAAGTACCTTCCCTCGATAAACATAGTCCCACAATTCTTACGACATACGCCTAGCACGAGAAGTCTAAATCGTAACAATAACACAACATTGCAACCTAAAATATTTCAGCTTATGTAATTCTTACTGTAGATTTCACATTTTTGCACCCTTATATAATCGCTCAAGCGTGAGAATCTAGTGATGAATCGCTTAAAGACATACCGATAAGCTGGGAAAATAATGGTGTTACGAAACATCGGTAAGAAATATGGCAAATATCACATCTCCAAAACTGTAATATGTCAGATTTTGACAGATTCATGTTTAACCAAAGAGCACAAGGTAACTGTATTAACATTCCGATGCAATGATATCATTCTCGTGAAAGAATTTCACAAAGCTAAGTGACGCATGCCTATTTCAGCTTTTTAGTTTTCTAGCATCAAACCTTGATAGCACTCTAAAGCAATCTTATCTCTCGTGATGTTTTTTCTTTTCTCTTATCAATCCAAATGCGGCTAACGTCTCAAATTTTTACATACAAACTGCAAATCAAATATTTAATCTATCATCTTTCTTTATAAGGAATTCTGTTGCAAGCTAATAAGCGCTGAGGCAGAAAATCAAAACGTAATATGAGTTGTTTGAACATAATCTCTTTGTATCATTGAGTTTGATAAACATCAACATTTTTTAATAAAAATCTTTTCCTTATTGCAAAAAGAGAAAACTCAATTCATTAAATGAAATTAAGATGCTCTAATTGCTCTCAAATTACGACAACATTTGCAATTTACGACAAACTCAAAACGTCATAGAGAAATTAAAATCTCGAATTTTTACTGTCTTTTTTAACGACTGTGTAATGGAATCGCACACGTGTGAAAATATGTTATGTCATAATAATGTTACGGTGAAAGACTTATTATATTGCTATCAACGTTGTCACGGGTACTGTTAAAGTCTTTTACGCAATTTACCCGCGCTTTAATGACCATATCAGCACGTGTCTGTAATAATGCTACTACCTGTTGAAAACGTATTTCAGCATACTCTCTCTTTTTAATAATGTTGCGACCACATGTTCAAAGAGATTTCTGTTTTTGCAACCGCAACTTAAGCATGATTTTACTGAAAAAGCAGATTGAGAATATTCGTGGAAATGAAACTAAATCCGAAGGGTGAAGGGATAAAGTCGGAATGTTGTTTGTTCGAAGATTTAGGAGTTCGCAAGAGTACACAAAAATAATGCACAATAAAACAAAGATTTTTTTTTGATTTGCGACAATTTGATATTACAATGGTCAGTTGGTTAACTAGAACCTTGGGCATGATTTTACAAAGCAGGTTATGGAGAATGTTCGTGAGAATTCAAACGCAAAAGAATGAAAAAGATAATGTTAAGAATGAACAAAGTCACATTACTTACAACAACAAACAAAATATCAAAATAAGCTAACAACAAATATACCACAAAAATGGTGTCCTGATTGCCAGAGACTTTCAATTTCTCTGAATATGAACTCCAAGAACAATGTGATATTTCAAAAACAAATAGTTTATCCTAAGTACACAAAATCGATCTCAACTCTTAATTGAACTTTTATTTCTTAATCACTTTCAATCAAATGCTAATCTCGGTATAATAAGGAAACTCTTTCCTCTTATTAACCTTTTTCGCGTTCTATCCGGTAGCGGCTATTTAGAGGCGGGTCAAAATAAATTGGTATAGTAGAACACAAATTATGCATATTTCGATTTCGCTTCTGCTACGATTTAGTAGCAATTTAGCACGATAGGGGGCGGGGACTTTATTTATTTAAGTTGGCTTTATAACGTTTTCTTTCTCTTTAATTATCAATTTTGCGGTTTCAGATACCAACGTACAACTGTTTGCTTTCTTTTAAGTCGGCCTAAAAAGAAAGGAAACAGTATTCAAAGTGTTATTTCAACAAATGACGAATTGGCGCGAAATCAACTTTCAGAAGACAGTATAATTATAAAGCGTATTTATTTTCTATGAATCATGTGTTATAATAATTGAAGTCGGTTTTAAAAAAATCACGAGAAAAGGACACTATTAAATTGTTGTATTGTCATTTGAGATAATATGAAAACAAAATACAAAAAAAATAACAGTCATCGAGCATCATCAATCAATAACCGTCGGACGGAATGTTGTGAAGTACAGACAGTCTGATAAATGCAAAAATGAAACGCAATTAAAAGATCGATGATGCCAAGTTTTTAACACAAGATATGAGTTCATAATTTCCAGAAATCAATTGCAAAATTAAATTAACAACATGAAGTATGCTTGTATTTCTAAGGAAGTGATTTAAGCAAATTTCAAGAATTGGCGTAAATAATTGAATATTTTACGCAGATTCTTATCTATAATAAAAAATTCCTTGTGATTTGTTATTATTGCACTCACGCCCTGCCCTATTCTTGAAAAATGAGAAACGATGTTTGACCCAACAATGCTTGAACCCTCTTGTTTTCATTTTACATTTGTGGCCTTTGAAGTAAAAACTCAAAAATGGACTACCTAAACATAGTTAACACCTTTTCCTGTGAATTTAAATCAGGTTTCAGCTTAGTTCCAACACGTTTATTTCATATTACATGCCGATAAATAGAAAGAGTTCGTGAGACTGCTTAACATACTTATCTTATCAAAAACAGTTTTAAATCCAAATTTACCGAAGATAAGCTTATAAATCCCCTACTTTAAAATGAAAAGAACGGAAAAATATGCAATGATAAGTAATGAGTTTAACATTCCAAACAATGCTTCAACGGATGTAATCTAGAATTATTTCTAGTTCACACATTTTCTTATTGAACCATTCTCAAGAAACTTAATTCCACAAAAATTCCAGGCAGAAATGTATTAAACTATCTATATTGAAAGAAATGTGGAGCCATGTATAGGATTCATTCATGATCATGTCCAATGATCATTGCTGTGTGTCCCAAGTAGTCAACCAAATTTATTTGTTACTACCCTTGGAATGTTATTTGCATGGATAAAAAATGAGAAAATGTGATTAAAACTAACTAAAGCAAAAGGAGGATACAAGTCTTTTTCCCATTATCATAAAAAATGCAAATAAACTTTTCTTTCTTGACGAGTTGTAAAATACTTTTATGTTTATATTTATATTCTAGAAAAGATAATTGTTTTGGCAGATGTGATTGATAACTGTCAAGGGAATTGTTCACTCGCTCATTCTTTTTTTCCTCGTTTTATTGTTTTGAGTTATGGTAAATATTGCCTAACAATATATAAACATTGTCCAGGAGAAGTGGCGATAAAAGTAAATTCCCATCCCTTTAAAAGGAAAATAAAACGTCCAAGAAATCTGAAACCAGCCAAAACAATAGGTATAAAAATGATCATTCGCTGCTAGATGTTAAAAATTGAAACAATAATGTAAAGATAAAAGTAAAGATGTCATTTGCTTGGGGAATATGATATGAGATAAATGAACAGTGAGCCCATAAAAAGAAAACATGCAGGGGGTTTGGATAGTGACAAAGATAGGCTGGTACCTATGTTGGTGAGGAAAACATAAAAGAGGAGTGTCAATCGTGAGAAAATATATCAATACAAATCCATTACAATACATTCACAATAATGTAGTTTTTATGAATGATGTGTTTAGCAGAAATTTTAATGGAAATATAGAAGGTTACATCATTAATTCTATCACGCTGATATTAAGCAGAAATAAGAAATGAATAGAAATCATGTAAACATTCACATCACATATCGTTTGCGAAATATTAATAGAAATTCGAAAAACTTCCAACAAGTTAAGAACACCATATCACATAAATGAAAATAAACTAGAAAAATCTGGCAAGATTAACAGTGCTTTTATATATGAAAAATATTTATCAGGTACTTACCTCGTCTAGATCATTCCATTTCCATGCAGATGATGCTGAATAATGATTCTGAAACAGGAGGCCTGTAAAGATGGCAATCTCATGATGCAACAATATACAATATAAACTCTGATATGGCCACCAACGAAAGGGTTTATTAATCTTGCAATGCACAGGGAGACTGGTAGTAAAAATAATGGAAAAATAAAAGAAATAAAAAACAAGATGCATTATTTTTAGTTGTTAATTATCAACTTTAGACATATCTTTTTAAACTTCTTTTGTGAAAAAAAATTTGAAATAACACTTTTTTTACTAAACAGATAGTATTAACAATTTTAAATCATAATTTTAAATTTTTGGACAACTGATGCAAAAATCATCAAGTGACATTGATGGTTATTCTTATTAAAGGCTGAAAAACTATTAGATTTAACATACCATGCGTGAAATTATTACATATTGGTTAGTACCTAAATTGCCTAAATTAGTTGGGTCATAATCTAGTATTGCTACCTTCTTCTTCGTCGTCAAAAGTAATCAGATTTTGTGGAAGTTTTGACTTTCCAGCATCTACTGCTTCTCTTATTGCTTCATACCATAAGTTTGCATTTATTTGCGAACCTGCTCTGAATCTATAAACATTATCACCGCTTTCTTCAGTCACTTGAAATGAATCTGCTTCAGAACAAATAAAAACTGTAGATCCTTCTAACGGTACAACTTTATGTGGATCAGCTTTAAAATGTATTCGATCATGTCCTCCAAATCCACGATGCTTTGGTAAAAAATATACAATATTTGCAGTTGAACACGTAATACCTACCCAAAAACGCTGCCAACTAGCAACTTTTGGACGAGTTCCATTTTTTAGCAGAGTTTTTCTTTTCAGAAATCCTTGAAGTTTAAAAAAAGCCCATGGCATAGATGGTGTTAACATATCATCTTTTTTCGGTTCAGCGCTTTGGATAATCGGGTGTGTTTCTGGTTCATCGTGATCCAATCCAGAATCATAACTATTGCTTGTTGAAACTTCCTGATCCACCAAACTGTCATCAACAAGATGATAGCGTGATCCTGATGGAGCAGAGAGAGAAGAGGAAGGTGTTGAGAGTGGTTGTGCACTAGTACTAGTAAGAAATTGCTGGTGACTGCCTAAACTTTTAACTTTGCGGTGACCAAGAACAAACTGCTTTTTGTCAGGAGAAGGTGAACGAAAAGGTCCAGGTAAATTTAAACTAGAAGATTTAGGGACTAAACGAGCAGAAGGCCTATTCATAGATTTTGCAGGTAAAGATTTACGAAGATTATTAGAAGGAAAGAGTCCATCAGTTTCGGTACCATATTCTGATACACTACGAGTTTCTTTAAAACCTCTATCATGAAATGTCTGTGTAGGTTCAATTTTTAATGATAATTTATAATTATCATCTTCCATAAATTTCTGAAGTTCATCAATATATTTAACTGAGCTAAGATATTTTTGAATATGACCAATAGCTACAAATTCATAACTTGATTGTTGAAAATCAGCAATTATCCTCAGAATTTCATTCATTTTATGAGTCCTTTCTATATCAAGACCACCAGTACAAGGATGTATTGTGTTGATATATGTTAAATCTGTCAAATACATACCTAAATATGGAATACAAGGTAGCTTTGCATTTTGAATATAAGTCCTTATTTTTGTTCTGTTATTATCCTCCGACACAAGATCATTTAATTTCTCTAACTTTTCTTTATCGCGTTTTGGAACGACATTCCAGGTTTTTGTAAGCCTATATATAGGAGCAGTTTGAAGACCTGAAACAACAGCTTTCAGTGAGTTCAAATTGTTCTGTTCTAATAATTTTTTTGCTATTTTGATAAAATGAATTATTTTCTCTGCACGATTTTTAGCTGTATTAGATGCAAGTATTTCCGACGAAACCCAAAAACTAACTTGGTTAAACCTTTTTATAAAATTAACAACATTAGGACAAAGTTCGTATTTTTTCTTGGCAGTCCATGAACAACAAGTAAGCTCCTCTGGTTCAATATTTTGAAACAGAGGTAAATCAATTAACGTCAACTGGTTTGCGATATCCTCCGCTGGAACTCGAAGTACATCAAAAACAACTGCATCGAAAGCTTTAGTGTGATTTATTGCCAAAACACAACTATCTGTATCATCGAAACTTAAATCGTTTTCTTCCACAACAGTTCTGTTTGATGCAACTAATGATAGCGACTGACGATGTTGGTTCATTACTTGCTTGCATGTTCTAGTTACTTCAGAGAATATAGCTGTCCCGATAGATAGCGTCATTTATTCGTGTTAACTCTACACTCCACAACTAAAAATACAAGCAACCTTCTTGCCATCACTGTTGTCACTCCTTTTCTAATAAATCTATTTTGTTATTATTATTTATTATTTTGATTATGTCGAGTGACTCACTCAGTAATTTTTTTTTTTTTTTGTATTATAAGATTTTTACGTATTTTGATAACAATATTGGCTAAACATCAAACTGTAGAAAAGGTGTATTTATAAACGATTAACGTTATTTCGGTAAACGACTTCTCAAAGGCCGAAAAGTTAACAATAACAAACGAATAAACTAAAGAAACATTAGTAAAAAAAGAAGCGCGTCGGGGTACAAAAAATAAATTGACTGTTTTCTTTTTGAATTTTGAGCGGTATTTTTACTCATGAGAGGCGGGTGCTAGTTTTGGAGGTTTATTTGCTTACGTACCTTGTGTATAAAATTTTCATAAATTGAATTCGTTTAACTGAAAAAATCGAAAGAAAGAATGGTGAGATAATGTGTCATTCAATTTTTTCGTAAACCATTCCTCCTTGAGAATCCCGTGGGGAAAAATGAAAAACATGATGCTGGCGGGAAAGAAAAAAGTGCTGTTCCGAAAGTCATTGCAAGAGGAAATAATACTGTTCCGTGGGTCATTGTGAGTGAAAAATTGTTATCCCTTGGGTCCCGTAAGATTTATTAGAAGTAAAAGAAACTTTCCAGCTTTATTTTTCAGCAAAATTTCAATGGGCTGATTTGGGAGCAAAACTTTCTTTTTTAGCAAAAGATTCGTAAAATGAGCTAATTTGGGAGTAAATCTTTCTTTTTTAGCAAAAAAAAATCGATAAGCAGGCTAATTTGGGAGCGAAACTTTCTATTTCAGCAAAATTTCGTTGAATAGATATCCAGCTTAATTCAGTCGACTAACAATAGTTTTCCTCTAACATATTTATATAAATGGAGATGTAGTTTGGCAGAAGCTCTCGTGATATTTGAAAGGATTGAAACATGCACAAGAAGAACGAAATTGAACATTAGTCAAAGAAAGTCCTTTTTCTCGATCATATGGCTCAAATACGCACTATGTAGTGCAAATTTTTACAACAGATTTTTTAAGGCGAATTGTAAAAGTTATGTAATTAAAATTGAGAAAAAGTGCTCTCAATTAACACGGCGCGACATGGGTTAACGGAAAAATTAAATGGCACATAAGGGCGGCATTATTTTAAGTTTCAAGTCAAAACAGGGTGCACTTTTCAAATAAGGGAATGTTCAATTATTACGTAACCCTAAAAAAGGCTATTTTGAGCAACCTACCTACAATAACCATACATAACCAACCTACCTTTATGCATATGTTACGAAACCTTTTGACAAATAGCGCTGTATATCTAAGAATTTCCCGATAAATAAGCAAATTCGCGGACTCGTGCTAGGTACGCAGCACCCATTATACTCGGACATAAACATACTCGTACAATGATAGAAAAGGTAGAAAAGTATTATCTTGTGGCGGTTATATTATCACTTCCCTGTTGGTTTTTTATCAAGAACATTACACCATTTAACACTGAACACAAACAATAACAATACAAAATACAGCAACACCAGTAACAAAAAAAGTTATTCAAATAAAGACCCCCCTTCCCCAGTAGGAAGTTTAATTTCTAAATTCTTCATAGTTCTTCGAAATTAAAAAGTGTTTGAAAAAGTTGGTAAAAATAGCGCAATGATGATATAAAGATGAAATGGAAGACAACGAGATAACAAGTTTTGAGCGAAATGGTATTCCTAGTTTATACAGGGATCTGTAACACATCCCTGATTTATACGATATTGGGTACGTAATCAGTTTGAATAAAAGACCTACATTATACGAATTTATCATAACCAAAACTCGGACACCTACCTACTGTAGCAAGGTTACGCAATAATCGAACGCTTCCTACCCTTTTCTAACATTTCTTTATTTTTAATTTCTTTTTTTTCTTTGCTAAATAAAAATTCACACTTTTGGAGAATCTAGGAACTATAAAACGGCCGATTAGAAACCCTTTTTAAACTCTTAATATTGTTTTTGTTTCACTTTGTTTGAACACCTTGATCTGGCCCAGGTCAAATTTATCAAACTAAAAAGTGACATTTTTTCTTTAAGTTTTTTATTCTAGAAAAGAACACGCCAATGCCATGACAAAAAAAAGATTCGAAATTTTAAGCGTCTTGCTTGTTCATGGTACTCAGTATTTGGATAAAACAAAATAAGACAATGAGTTTGGGGATAACGGGAAAAGCATGTATTTTTCACGTGATGCAACATTTAAGCAATTTTTGGCGGGATAAGGAAAAAGGGAATAACTTAGGCGGGGTGGCAGGATTCAGCCCCCCTCTTTCGGATTTAACATCTTAAGAATACCAACTTTTCAATAGAACAAAATGCATAGATTATCATCATGGATCTGAAAAAATCGTGAAACAACATAAATTTTTAATAGGTTGGGTAATTAGGGAGTAGGGCAAAGCGAAAATACATTTATCGATATGTTATCTGATGTTTAATTACCCTCGTAGTTACAACTACTGAAGTTTCCGCTTTGGACATCAATCATTCATGCTTTTGATACAACTCATTACTGGAGGCTTTGAGCTATTAAGTTCTTATCAGGGAGGGTCGTGTATTGAAAAAGCTCTTATTTGCGTCAATAAATCATCAGTCTATCAAAATATTTGTTTAATGATTTCATGTAATGAGAAAATAGCTCAAATAAAGTTTTATCTTGTTTTATCTCGACATTTATGCGCGACGCTGGAAAATCCGGGCTCCATTAAAGTCTATACACCGATTCGAACTTGTTACTTTCTTGAGTACAAAGGACTTCTATCTACTACATGATGACATCATTCATTCATAATGTTTTTCTAACGGGGAAGATCTAAAATTGAGGCAAAAGAAACGGAACTTGTTCTTTCTTGCATCTAGCATCCTGTTTATTTAAAGGTAGAGTTTTAAAGAGAACGAGCCGTATATCTTCGTGCAAAGAATGTTTTGTTGGTAGTTTGTCAAGTCATTTGTCAGATTAACTTTTTTTGAACATTTGTATTGACTTTTGATTTGTATCATCACTTCAGTCAAGAATATGTACCTTAAGTGGATTTATTTTCGCGAATGACATCTTTGGATTTTTCGCGTGGAAGAATTTTCGCAAATATTGGTTATGAGAGAATTTCGCGTATATTAATTTTTGCGAATGAAGAATCATCGAAGATGTACGTTTGTTTTTAAATGTCAAATTCATTACATTGAAATACAAATGTGACACAGTGAAAAATATTCTTAATTTCGCGTGGTTTTATTTTCGCGAATAGAGCATTTCCTGATTTTTCGCGTAGACTTATTTTCGCGAATGGAGTCCGATTCGCGAAAATAAATCCACGTAAAAATTAATCCACTTAAGGTATCAAATTCGAAATCATTCTCGCATTAAGATTTTACTAAAAGAGAATATCTATGATATCATATCAGGATTTACTCTCCAAGACATGCGTTAGTTGCAGGATGACTAATCAGGGTTTGTCCCGAGTTTGTCCGTAGATTGACTAGAATAAACTAGTCCAGCCATGGCCTAGTTGACACGTGGCACATTGACATATTGACACATGGCCTTATATGTTTCCGTCTTGAAAACTTTTCGAACAAGCCTGACATTTGAAATACTTGTTGTTCTTATATACAATTTAAGGATACTCACAAAATTTCACTGTCAGAAAATGGAAATTGGGGAACACCAAAACCTTACTTCTACGCCATAGCAGGTTCAAATGAAAAGCATAATAATTGTTATTCGGTAGAATTGTAGATTTGAGTATTATTGTTATTGAGCTGTCCAAGTTATAGGGAATATGGTTTAGATAATCGGGTCTTAAAGAAGAAAACTGTAAACATCAAATAACATACTAAAATAAATAACAACCGTAAAACGAATGTACCTATATTTGGGTTCAAATTAGGACCATGAAAACCATTTTTGGCACTGTCCGCGAATAACTTCATATTTCAGGCTATTTTTTTCTTTCTTTAAATCGTTGTTAACATTAATAGCATTACGGTGAAATATAGTAATTATTTAGAACACTGTAGATATTTGGCCTCATATTAATTGAGTACGTCCTTGATTGGAACGTCCCAACTGGTACAGGTAGACACTTATCTTAGATACACATTGAAACTTACGTTAGGCAATTTTTCTTATTTGAATTTCATGATTTTTACATCCATATGATCGAGTCGAGATTGCAAGAGACTATGAGGATTGGCATATGTTTTTTTTCAAAACAAACATAATTGAAGAAAAAGATAGTAAGAACTTTTCAAAAATATGTATGTTTTCGTTCAGATGCTGTTATTCATGGTATTTGTACGCAACAAGGAAATGTATCTTTTTCTTTTAAACTAAACCAAGTATTCAGTCGTTCCAACTATATCACAGTCGTTTCATCGTTACATGGACAGTTTTAGACATAATTCTGTCCAAACAGTTATTGTAATGAACAATTTATATTTACATTGCATTTTAAAGATTTTCGAATAAAGAACCATTTTGAATTAAATTAACATTGAATCTCTATGAAAATTGGCTGACTAAATACAACGGAAAAACAACATCGATGGGGGAAAAGGATAGAGGTTTCACTTTAAATGACAGTATAATTTGTCGTTTGTTGTATTCAAAAGCCACTGCTTTGATTTGTTTCTTATTGATAAAATCAAATTCCGTGCTGATCTTAGATTTCTTAGTACCTGAAAAATCACATCCTGTATCAGCTGCCTGGTGGCTATCTGCAAACACACCGGGCAGGTCAAATATCAGAATTATTAACCGGACAGGTCGAATATTTAGCAATAATCACCGGGCAAAACCGCCGGACAAAAATCAGAAGTATTCACCTGGCAGGTCAAAAAATCCGAAATGTTTACCGGGTAGGTCAAAAAATCAGAAGTATTCACCGGGCAGGTCCACTGGGCAATCTTCACAGGGCAACTGACACAGGATTTCAAATCCATAGATGGGACTTAAGGCAAGCCCTCGATAAGCGCTTCTGTAAGAATGTTTCATCATAAAAGCGAATACGTTACTTTATCTCACTTCCCTCTATCATCCAAGTGGGAATAAAGCTCCGTCTAATATTTACAGAACAGTGTCATTTCCTTAGTGATGACAAACATGGCTATGTCACAACAATCGAAAGTTACATCATCTGCAAGAATGTTGTGAATGAACATCATGCGTGAGATTCGTACATGGTTTGTATTGCAATAATCGTATGAAAGTAGATTGATGGTTCATGTCTGATTCTTGTTTGTCGCATCGGAGAAAATAAATTTGTTGTTGAATCTCCTAATTGCATAAAGGATTTAAGTAAATTAACTGCGAGACCAAAATGATAAGAACCAATGTATTGAGAAATTATTACGAAACTTTAAAGACAGAAATTGGCAAATACATAAACGCTCGTATCCTTGCTTTGTTGTTGAGTCAATGACAATTTTCCTCTTCTAATAATTCATTTTAACCACAAATATCTAAGATTTTTATTCTTAAAAAATAGAGGGAGGTTTTGAATTCATCGTGAGCCAAATATACACGTCTAGGTAAAGGTTATATCGGTGCTATTTCTTATCATTTTCGCTATTTCTAATGAAAAGATATTGTACTGCATAGAATTTGCATGAGATTCCCAGCCGAGCCATAAATTCCCATCGACATTTTTTATGGTACCAGTTTCTCAAACTAATTAGAGACATTTCAATTGAGAGACAGTAATAACATTTGATGTGAGATTACAGACCAGTAGGAATGTTATGCATGATAACAATTCGTGTGATTCTATGTCTGATGATCGAATTAGAGTAGATTGGTGAATCATTTCGTTTGAAGATCTCGTTAAATCATCTTGCCAGCATGAATCATCTTTAAATGATAGTTTTATACGAAAATTCATGACTGATGAGATAATGTTCTGTCTGGTGATATGATGAATTTTTATGTGCATATATCGTGCGCAAAATATGGATCGATTACTTCCTCGAAAGGCGTACAAGATGTATGAACAATAGTATCGGATTTCTTAGAGATTTCCTAATGCATTCTAGCAAAAGGTGTACGAGATTTCTGTATAGTGATTTCTGTATAGTGATCCACCCCGCGGAAAAGTTTGTGTCCGCCCGACATAATAAGTTTGTCCGTCCGATACATTAATTTGCTCTTAATTAGTATGGCGTGGTGGCTTAAGTGCTTTATATATCATAGCATATTAATGCATTATGACATTTTTGAGATGCGAGGGCTATTGATTCAAGTGATTTTTCTTTAACCATTAGCAAATCCCTCCAGGTGATATGCAACCAAAGTTGACTGATATTTATGAAAATTCTTTTCATTCTATCTTGTCCGTCCGACATAAAACTTTACTGCCGATATTTAGCAATCTTTTTTGACTCAATATAACATATTATATCAATAAAGTTTTCGTTATAATTTCTAATCATACGATTCTAATAGCAGATTGTTCTATCTATTTGTCCGTCCGACTTAAAAACATTTTTTTAACAGACCCAAAACAGGTCAAACTTTATGATATTTCGGGGGAAAAACATAATCTTCGTCCCTAAATCTAGATACCAAAGAAAAATATTTTTTCAGCTGTGAAATGAGTCTGTAAAACACAGTTTTAAGATTCCCCCAAGTTTAAAATAGCTTAAAATAGTTTAAAATCTCTACAAATTACAATTCTCTTTTTGTTCCGTGTTAGCTTAATAATTAGCAGAAAAACAGACTTTCAAATCCGAACCCAACATTCAATCGTTCGAATTAAAGCACACCTCTAAATAAAAATTAATTGGGTCATTTCAAGCTCTATTAATTGTAACCCCTGATTCATTGATAACTTCTGACGTTTCATTCTATTTGGTTATGTAAGGTAATCATAGACCGGAAACGTATTGAGGTGTCAAATGCCAGGCAGATGTAACATAATAACTTCCAACACTTGGTTACTTCCCTCGCATAGCTGTGAGTTAATCAAAAGTTATCCTCTTACGTAAGAAATCCAATGAAATCACTGACTCTGACCTCAAAATAGTCCGCAAGACATTACTTCTCAATGGGTGATAACATGTGATCTGAGTTGTTCCAGGTTATGCGGTTGTGTTTTGAAGTAAGTGCCATCAATTCCACTACAACTTTGTGTTCTTTAGGGTCTATATAAACAGACAAATCTTTTTAAACAGGCTTTTCCGATAATAAAAGTATTTTCTGGTTGTTTATCTTTTGGTACCACTACGCAAATAGAATAACCCGAAAGCTGTAAGAATTTACCCAATACTTCCGGGAAGAAAACACTTATGATAGTTACACGATTTCACTAGTATGTTTAACTGCCATGTCAAATGGGTCATGTTGATGAATCACTGATATAATCACATCATATACATATATTAGAATGACAGTCTAGATGACTTAATGAATGTACACTCCAAAATACTGTTAAGATGAATTATAAATGCCTTCCAAAACAGTTATTTCCAGTCTCTATGGAGGTTTTTAAACTAAAGATACATAAGAGAAAATACTTATTATGATTTTGCAGCTCGGTTGTGAGAGTTCTTTATCGAGTTAATTTGTTAAGATTTGTATCGAAACGTTACCAAAATCTGTACGAGATTATTTTCCTAAGAAATCTCTAACAGCAGAAACCATCTTTATAATTATCTGAATGTTTTAGAAATGAAAATTTATTATTGTATGAAACACTGGTACAAAAAAGAGGGAATTAAGATTCCAATAAGGGTTCTATTCACCTCATATGACTTTTAAATCTTGGAATATCAGGTTTTTTCTGGGGGATGTCTGATAAAGAATATCTCCAGCGAACGAACGATTGCATTCGGAAGAAAGTGAAGTTATGTATGGATGTAGTGTATGGTCACTATAGTGGATATTCGATACTTTTCTTATGTCATTCCTAATGAAGTTGTACGTTTTTTTTATGGTTGAGTCGCCAATCGTTATCATATTTCTTGGCAAGTAAAATTCCTAGATTGAATGCTTATATTTGATATTTAAGATAAGTATGATGAATCATAAAGACTTTTCTTGTGCCATTCCTATAATGAAAGATCTTTTGCAAAAATCAAGTAATCTAGTAAGTGTTTTTTTGTCCGCACGAGTGGGGCAACCCATGACATAAAAGTTGTTGGCCCTTTAATCTGTTTATACCAAAGTGTGAAAGCGTAAAAAATATTTTTTTGGTCATACCATGGCAAACTATATAACAACGGTTCGATTTTTAAGCAAATTGGCAAAATTGTTAGTAGATATGACATCTTTATTAGATAATTAGGTCCAACGCATAACTGAAAGGTACTTAACTTGACTACCCCTGCACGTTGTCATGGCCTTTTATATTGTTCGCTATGGGTTATACTAAACAATAGCGGATATTCGCTACTTTTTCCCAATAAATAAGCAAACTTAACGTGATGTTTTATCCAATGTTTGCCCGGGGTAATTAGTAAAGCTTAATCTCATATTGTTGTGTTATAAAATAGAATGCTATTATTAAAACCTGCTGGATTTTATAATAACATTCTGTTTTATAATACAACAATAGGAGATTAAGGTTTACTAATTATAGAAATGATTATTTGGTTCAGTATATCATTTTTGGTTTTAGATATCAGTAAAACCTGTACGCTCAATCGCTACTAAAGAAAAATGCTTTTTATATTCAGTTTTCATGTATTTTGACGTCCATATTTGAGGTAAACTTTTTTCGGTTCGGGACCTCAAAACGCCTGTTTACTAAATGAATATAATAGTCGTTATTATTGCTCAGAAAATCATGAATTTTGGCATCAAATCTTTAATCAACATGATTTTTAAACTTTTTCACATAAAACTTATTTTTGAGTAAAATTCCAATTCTAGCACTTCATAATGCAGGGCAATGGGACGTCAGAATGCAGGGTGATGGACGTCAGAAATGCAGGGTGATGGGACGTCAGAATGCAGGGTGATGGGACTTCATAATACAGGGTAATGGGACGTCAGAATGCAGGGTGATGGGACGTCAGAATGCTTTTTTAAAGTTGGTTGGAAATTTTGAATTCATTTTCCTTAGAGATTGTTAAAAGGGGTACACGCTTTTTTCTATAAGAAAGTTTTTATAAGAAAGTTATATATAAAATTGCCGAAAATTGAAAAAAAATAAGAAAGTTTTTATATATA
>JAUKPT010001089.1:0-16487 GCA_032273505.1 Nanomia bijuga
AAACCAGATTGTGGACATTTGGGGTTCACCTCTTTAGAAGACTATATTTTTGAAAATAGGAATTGTGTGTACTTGATGTTAACACTCATTCAAGATAATAGATTGGTTCATCTCTTTAATCGAAACCCCATCTTAATTGCTTTTTCGGGGACAGATATATTACGATTTAAACTCAAAACAAAAAATGGATAAAAGAAGTAACATCTATTTTTGAAAGCAGTGGATAAATTGGTTTTTAAATAAAGAAATACATGTTCAATGAAGCCCAAATTTGGAAATGTTGATTCTAAGGGTCTAATAACTATAAGTCAACCAAAGCTTAAGTGTTATAAAACACTTTTTCTTATATATGGACGATTTTCCATGTGTGTAAATTATGCAGTAACAAAAGATGAATTTTTAGTTCTATGTACCAAACATTAATCACAATACCGTAAAGATAAAAGTTATCAAGCTTTTCAAGATATTATCGCTACACAACATGGATAAAAAGATAACAGAAAATCGTGTATGTTAAAAAACTTATAAAATACCCGAAAAAACATGCAACGCATATTGACGAGATAATTTCTAAAGTATGAAAGCTAAAATTTATAGAAAACTGTTAGAAGTGATCAACAAATAAACTTGTTAACCAACAAAGATAGGATAAAAAAATAACAGACAAAATGGGATAGTAAACTAATCCAAGGTACTAAAATGTAAAAATTTTATCCTGTATTTGTTTTTTAACTGAATTAGGGTTAGCCTAAAGAGCACAGCTATTATGAAGGTATAATTCTTTCAAAAGATCAAATATTACAAGAAATAGAAATTTTTTTTAACATATATGAGGTTATTGTCATTAAAACTCATGTTTTGAATTTTAAAATTAAAGAGAGGAACTGCGTGGTTTATTTATCCATTTGTGTAGTTTTAACTAAGAAGGCATGATGCAAAAACATAATTCGTAATTGGAGTGATTATTTTAGGTTATGAAATTTCCCATTATTTTCTCGCATGCTTTTAATATCAATTTTTGTTAGATTTTTATTTATTTCATGTAAAGTTACGAGTATTGTACCAAAATGTTTCTTTGAGCATAATTACCAATTGTTTATCCTTTAATGGTCGATTTGTGACAACGATTTATTAATTTTGTTCAAAAAGTTATAATCAGTTATTTAATAGCACATCTTTATGCATAAGTTGTCGAAAAGTTGCTACATAGTGTAAATTAACAGTAAGGATTTTCGATATATGTTAATGAATAGGATTCAGTCTTCAAAATTTATCTTAAATATATTAAAAAACATTCATGGGAACAAAAAGCAAAAATGTTATGTTTTTATCCTATCTTTGTTTCTTTTTCATTTAGAGGGTCGGGAGTTGGGTACACAGATACACAACGATAAGATGCAATACTGATCCAAATTTTATCCAAATATTTCAAATATTTACAAATTTATCCAAAAAAGTTGAATTTGCTGATTTTTTGAATGTCCACAATCTGTTTTGATATTTATGTCCTTCAGCCTCTCACAACACTTCATGGGTTCAATAATAAGTCGTGCCAACAATTTCAATATATTAAGTTAGCGATAAATTTCAACTGCTCTAATATATCGAAGACTAATACCATCAACGTATTATAAGAGCGTGACTCCGTCGGGTTAGCACATACCACGTGAGGAAAGTTGGGTCGTCAGTTGGTACCTGACGCAACACTAAATGGAGCTATAGTCTGCAGATTGAACAATACTATGCATGACTATTCCATATGAAAGTGGATACTTACTTACCTTACCTCTCCTTATCGTAACCATTTATGCAACCGGGTATGAATACTTGTGACTAAGCACTTCTTCTAAACTAAGTTACTGATTGTACTGAAGAAAGTACTACGCCATAATATATAAGAACAAAAACAAAAACACATCTCGTTACCAACAAACACTGTATCTATCAAAAATAGAGGCATGGTGTTTTGTATTTGCAATTAAAATCCAATCAAATAATCAATACAAGGGATTAATTATTGATTGATTGATTTACTGACAGATAATTGACTATTAATTAATTAGTTTCAGGGAGGGTAAACGGAAACCAAAAATAGATAGGAAAGTAAAAATGTGATGGATATGTAAGTAAACGATTTATTTTCTTAAAAAAGGTCATTTTTTTAGGTGAGTTTGCCAGTTTTATACGACATTGTATGCATTATTTTCATGATGAATTGTACCATGAGAAAAACTGAGTGTGGTATAATAGAACTATTGAACTACCAGTAAAAAGGGCAAAAAGGAGGTCAAGTGACATTATTTTCTCATACTTTCTCTGTTTCGTAGTGTAGTTTGACTTGAAAGAAACATTTATGTGTGCAAATTGGAGAAAACAATTTCAGATTCCATCATTGCCATAAGGATGGTGTTCACTGCGCAGGTGTGTAGAATAAAGAACACATTAAGAGTGACATGGTATTTACCATCGAAATTTCAAAGATGGCAAACCATACATCTTTGTATGATGATTGATATTTAAGAAGAGGGGGATACATGATAAAGGACGCGGGACGCAATCCATTTTGACATAAGGGACGTGGGACGCATGGCATATTTCATAAGGGATATGGGACAAATTTTCCTCATCAATCTGTAAGGGATGTGTTTTTGAGATGATGTTTTTAAAGGATGTGGGATGCAAGGCAGAAATATATAGGGAACGCGTGACGTGAAGCAAGAATGCATAAGGGACGCGGGATGCCCTGTGTCTCCTCCCTGTTTAAAAGTGGCATAGTATTCGTCATCAAAATTTCAAAGATGGAAAACCATAGACTTTTGGGTGATGTTTGCTATATAAAAAGGAAACCAATAAAAGCATCCTATAGTGTCATAATATGCAAGTGGAACAAAACAAAAAAATCTAGCAAAAGCATTGCAACAGTTTTTTCTAGTTGATATTTGGCCCTGTCACACTAGAAGATTAAGCAAATTATATGGATTCATTAAATCAAGTTTAATTGCATTTTCTAGTGTGACAGGGCCTAATATCTGCACGATTAGTGAAAGAGCAATGGGGTTTGAATAGTTTGAATAGCACATATATGTTCTCCATGCATTCCACCTTGTGAATTTGGATATACTGGTGTTTTCCGGCGCATGCAAATTATTTCTAAAATGGTCTATGGCACAGCCTCTAAATGTATTACACCTTGGTCTTCTGGGAAAGAGAAGGATTTTAAGAATGAAACTCCAGACACTAGGATCTAGTTAACAATGTATAAACTGTTATTTATTTGAAAGCATTAATAAATCAAACTTCCTGTGATTCATAAAACATTTCTGCCAAAATGATCATGGAGTGGTTAGTGTTAAAAGTTGACGAATGTAAAAAATGAAAGCAAAGGATGCTAAAAATCCTGTAAGAGTAAGCAATAGGCCACACTAGAAGATTAATCAAATTATATTGATCAGATCAAATTTTTTTTGTTGAAGTGTGACAACAAAATCTTCTAGTGCAAGGCTTAAAATAATATCATATTTCAAGCCTTGTAGTGTGAAAGGGCAAAATCAAAAATCAAAATCAAAATCAAAAATCAAAATCAAAATCAAAAATCAAAAAAGTAGCAGATTTAGAAGATTTTCTTAATTCAAAGATGATTTCATTGAAGATTTGAAAGAACTCAGAAAAAAAGATTTGTGTTTTTCTGCCGAATCTTGCCTGGTAAAGGATTTAACTTATTTCATGTTTTAAGGTTTGCAGAGAGAAGGAAATATTTGATTATTTAGTGAAGGGTTATTTCGAAAACAGTTTTAAGTTTATTAGTTGAAGAGAAAAGGGACTTTATATTGAGAGGTATGAATAAAATATTGATTGAAGATTCAAAAGCGCTCTGGAAATAAGATTGGTGTTTTTCAGCTGAATCTTGCCTGCTAAGGGACTTAATTATTCTCACATGATTCAATTCATCAACTGATTATATGACAATATATAAATATATATAATTCTCAGACACCAACCAATTCATACACCAAGGTAAGGAAGCCCTTGTCTACAAACTATTGCACAAGCAGTGTCTGTCAAAGTCTTGCGTCGTCACTTTGATCCTACCGAAATACAACCCTTATCAATTAAAGGTACTAGTAAAAGGTGTGATAGAGAAACAGCAGGAACATTTACTGTGTCTTTAGGGAAAGTTAAAAATAGTCTACATTTTCCATGATTTTATATCGCTAGTAAATCTTTTTTGATAAGAAACACTTATGCTAATTCACTAATGCATTTCAGCTAATATGCCATCTTTAGAGCATAGTTAGTATATCTATTGGTTATGAAACATATTGTCATATGTTATTGTTGATGTTGTGCACTGGTAAAACGATTACTCGAAACAATACCATATTTTTTAACCAATTAGGAAAACACGTCTTAATAAATGTAATCCTGATGTACAATAGAAACATACGTAAATTTCAAGTCAGGTGATATTAACCGTGCACAAATGTTCACTTCAAGATATAAATCGCTTTATGATAATTAAATGGCGTTTCCTAACCATATGGTTAATAACTATGATTAGACTTGGTCGGTTCTTAACATAAAAATTCCAACACGTCACATTTGTGCCCTTTTGTACTATCAATTGATTACGTTTTCGTTAAGAGGACCACGAAACATAAAAAAGTGAGGAGTTATCCGTTCACAGATGACGCTGTTGTAAGTTAACGAAGAATTAATGCTTTTGTGGATTCTTTCTGCTTGATGAAAACAACGGCAGGTTGAAAGATATTGGATTACCTGTATTACCATAATTTCCAGGTCCCAAGTAGGTATTTTGCCAAGGTTTACGATATGTATTATTTTCCCTATTTTATTGAAGGCTAAAACCCATCGTTTTAATGGGGAGACATCATAAAATTGGATTTTAAAAATTGTTTCGCCCGTAAGTAGGGGAAAAAGGGAAGTCTTTCAGTGTAGTGTTTTAATTTACTTTATTCCCAAACTTATTCCGGTTAACAGCAGCTAGGATCACGGGCCATTACGTCTGAAGTTCACGAGTGCCAACGAGTAAGAAGTGCATCTTATTTTGATATTGACTATAATCTTTTGTTGAAGTAACGTTTTAGTAATAGTATGTTTATACAGTAGTTGGTTTATTTGTACCTCGAATCTTCTCTAAATAGTGAAATATTGTGACTTTTTACAATATTAATGTCTTCATGGGGAATCCATGGTCTGTTCTGAATATTATATTACTATAGAAGCACACACGATAGTGAATACTTTAAATAAAAGTCTACCAAATTCCTGTCACCTGATATTTAATGAAATATTTAAATATTAAATATTTAATAAAAAACTGTACAAAAATGTCCTAAAGTTCTAAATTTTTGGGCTGTTTCAGTGTCTGATATATCTGAAAAGCTCTAGCTCCACGAAGAAACAAAAAAGTGGACGATAGAAGCAAGTTTTGAAAATCATTCCATACAGTTAACACTTGTATTGGCACCACTGTTAAAGAGCTGTGCAAGAAAACTCAACAAAAAAACAAAATCTTTGAAATTAATACATTTTGAATGAAAAAAGCTCGTTGCCTATTGTTGGATCTAGATAACAAAATTGGCAAAATCCTTCCTCTGGTTTTTATCATCCAAATCCTAACAACCAATACATTTTTGAGCTTGTTGGAGGGAAAGGTTTCCTTTGGTGTATTTTTCATTTTTTTGAAACCTCGCGGTTCAGAAACTCAAAATTGTCATCACTTTTTCTTTATTTCTTCTATTCTAAAAAATATCTTTTCTCATAAAAGTGCTAAAAATTATTGAAAAATGGCTTCATAAAAACTGATTTTTATTAGTAATCGCATTAGAAGGAAGGCAATTAATCCCTAATTGCTCGACTGAAAATGCGATTCCTAGCTAATCGTATACAAAGCCAAGACAACAGATGGACAACAGATTTTCATCGAAATTAATCGGAGGCCGAAAATGTAAAATACCTTATCTCAGTAACGAAAAAAGCTTTTAATTAGTGATTTTTTCATTTGAAAGCTAGACTAATTACTAATGTAGTCATTTCAGAACAATAACAATGGTTTGACCAGGAAAATGGGCTATCCCCCAAATGACACCTTTTTTCTTCCTAATAATAAACTTTATTTGAATGACTATAGTTCACTGTAAAATCATCTTACCAATCTACAGATCACAAAAATCATAGAATATATATATTATCTTAGTATTCTTAAAAAAAACGATTAAAATCTGACCGGAAGTACATGTAATGAGGTCCCCCGTTTTGGGGCTTAAATTGAACATAAAGTAGCGTATTTCAATTAAAAATCTGTATTTAAATGCAGAAAAGGCATTTATATTTGATAAAATTGAATTTTGATATTAGATTGGGATATATGGGGCATATTTGACGACAATAAAACTTTTTTCAGGGAATTGTTAGGGCCCAATTCCCCGTTGTTAGACCCTAAATTGAGCCTAATATAGCATGTTTCACTAAACATCGATATTTATAAGCTGAAAAGTAATTTAGATAGAGTGAAATATGAATTTTATGATAGTTTGAGATAATCGAGATATATATGAGGACAATACTCATTTGTCCATAGCCATATTAGGGCCCAATCCCCTGTTTTTGGACCCAAAATTGGGCCTAAAATGGCATATTTGTATGAAAAACGATATTTAGAAGCTGGGAAATCATCAAGATAGGATCTAATTGGATTTTTATGATAATTTGAGATATATGAGACATATATGAGGACAATACTCATTCAAATAAAGTTTATTATTAGGAAGAAAAAAAGGGTCATTTGGGGGATAGCCCATTTTCCTGGTCAAACCATTGTTATTAAGAAAAGGTCTGGAAATTACTACAATAGTAATTAGTAGTGTATTTTACATTTTCAGCCTCCGCTTAATTTCGATGAAAATCTGTTCTATAATAGGCTTTAAAAAAGATCCAAGAAATCGAAAATTTTGGTGAATTTTATTACTGTCAAAACTTATTCCAAATATATGACAACTCATGGTCCTTTTTACGGCGAATAACAGTTTTCATATATGGAATACACTGGAGAAAGTATAGACAAAGAGATATGACGAAGCATTGTCTATGCGTATAGTTCAATGTCTTTATTGATATGATGACTACACACACGTTCAAAGGTCATTGGTTGAAAATTACATCATCCTTAACCAGATGTATACGATATCTAAACATGGCCAACTCATCATATGGAAAAGCGTATTGATTTACCTGGGTTTCTTCTTTGCTTATGAATTGATTTGTTGACCACACACACAATATATAAATAAATAAACTGCTACACAGCTCAGCTACATAGCTTATCACCACAAAAATATATTTCTATTAGATAATTTCACATCAAATTGACGTCAAAGTCAAGTCTTATAAGGATTAAAAATTATTATATTATTAAGCGGTAAGTGATATGATTCGTTTTCGAAACTGGTCGTTGGAATCGGACACCGCGAAACTAAAGACAGTGAACTGTCTAAACACTATCTTAACAAAACCGCTATTAGAACAAAATTACCCATTAAACCAAAGCACATAGCCAACGAGATTTATTACACCCATCACCAAGAGTACCACAAGATCCATCCAATTTTCACAACACAGTTAAAATGAATTATTCAACAAACACTAGCAATCTCGAACAGTTTGTCAACAAATACACAACCGAAATAGCAAAAAGAGCAAATCAACAAAATCTACCAAAAATAAATTGCAGTTACACCAACCACAAAAAAATAGAAGATTTGCTCTTACAGTCAGACACAGTAGTGTGAAAAGGCTTGATCTATAACATATTTTTTGTGGAGGAAAACTCCCCCCCACCCCAACGCGTTCGCTCGCGTCAAAAAGTTTCTATCTTTCTTGCCAATATTATGCACTGAATTAAGATTTAACCAAAGTTGTAGTCCATATGAACAACCCAAATTTAAAGAAGATTGAATGACCTATTGTTTGCAAAAAGTGATCTATTTTCTTATTAGTTCATTCTTCTTCATGCTGGAGTTTTTAATAGAGAAATCTAACGCATATAAATACAAACGATCGCGGAAAGGGCAGTTTCGGTCGTGCCATTTATAATAAAATAGATGAGAGAGCAGTCATGTCATCAAATAAGGGAAAAGTCTTGTGTAACAGTTAGTTTCTTAATGTGGTTTATTATACAATTTCAATTTTCTACCTCAAAATACTCATTTTTTCTAGAAATGGGTACATTTTGACTCTTTTGATCCCCGTTTAGACCCCTAAAGACCGCAACTTTGAGCCAATAACTATGCTTTATGTTAAACTCGTGTAACACTTAGTTTCTCAATGTGATTTAATGTAAATATCCATCTCATAATTTGACCCCCTTTTTACTCACTAAAGTCTCCTAAATTGGGTCATTAACATTCGGTTTTGTCAAATTTGTGTAACATTCAGTTTCCAAATTTCTTTGGTTTTAGTTATATAATGTGTATAATGTGTAAAACAGTCATTTTCCCTCTATTCTAAGTGCTTTTTGGCCCACGAAACGTGTCTCGTGGACCCTAGAAAAGGTTTTAAACCTATTACACGTGGGCTTTTTTTGGAATCTTTAACGTTGGAGGGGGGAAGCACTCCACAGGTGGTATAATAAAAATAAACATTTTCAAATATTTTTGGGGAGGCAAAATCAACTTTTTTTCAAATAACATTTTTTTTCTTCGAAAATTCAACTATTCTTTTACCTAATTCAAGCAATGAAATTGTTTGAATCTTTTTTTCCTGGTCTAAATATATTAAAATTGGGACTTATTTTGTCATATAATGGGATTCACCGCAAAATTTATAAGATATTATAACTCTCGGTTACAGTTCACTGCGGTTTTAGCCAAAGTTTGACAAAGGAAACCTTGTTACGACTTTTACTTCCTCTAAACAATCAAGTTTGACAAACTTTTCGGCATCATCAGTTTCGTTAGGCCGCGATCTCACTTTGTCATCCTGAGGTAAAGTTCATAAAGTTCATAAGTCGGAAATATTGAAATTCAAATTCAAATTGAGTGCGCACACAATATTATCAACGTATTTAATTGAAATATTACCACTAGGTTGATATAAATAATATTTAAGCATGAGTTTGGAGGGGGCCCATTATGCACGTTTCACCGATTAATTTTCACAAAACTCACCGGGAAGTTCACCGGTTCAGTATTTTATCCCAATTTTGCTTCTCAAAGTTGCCTAAGTAAATTTTAGGAAAAGTCAGGTCGACTCAGCTAAGGTTCTTTTCAAAATTTTGAATGCCGCCATTTTTAAACCAGGGGGGGCCATTATCCCCTCCCCCCCCCCCACGTCAGGTAGGGTTAAACACGGCAAAACATGATTATAAAGTTCGAAAAAATCCCCACACTTTCCGGGTCCTTTTCATTTTATATATTCTAACCACTTTAACATTGACTGTGGTTGGAAAAAAACAACAAATATTTCAATTTATTTTCTTCAAATAGCGTGACTCGCGATTAGAAAGCTGGGTTACTGTATTTCTTCTAGTTTAGCGCGGGCCGAAAAAAAAATTATTTTTGACCATCGCGCTAAATTAGAAGTATAATGTGTCCCCATGTCAATTTTAGAAAGTAATAAAATTACCAAAACATTATATTAAACATTATTTTTTTCTTTTTTAAATCTGCACTAAATTACAGAGCACCTATTGGATAAACGGAAAATGGTTTATTAAGAAATTATTTTTAAAATCTAACCCGCGATATTAAGTTAGAATTACAAAATTATTTTCGAAAATCCGCGCTAAATTAGGGCCCGCGCTATATTAGAAGTAATACGGTAGAGATTTCTTTTGATCTCTAAAGTATTCTCATTGTAAAATAATGATGAATAAAGAAATGGATACAGGTCCGAAAGCACAAACTACCATTTATATATTTGTACAAAGCACAGACCAACTAACGTATACAAACAGACAAACCGGTATAGAATATAGAATATACTAGATTTACTAAAAACGAATTTACAGAACACGGTTGAAAAAGATCCAAATTTGAACTAAATTTTCCACAAATTGTACAAGCCATCAATATTCAACGCTAAGCGTCAAATTGACGTTAAGTCAATGTCCATTTTCATTGATCAACCCGTCGTTAAAAACGAGTATTGTATGGGTTTTCCTAATAATTCATTGTCAATCGACGTTTGTGAAAAAAACACCTGAAGAAACTGACATTTCATATACCCCGGGAGGTATCATAGTATCGTAAGAGAATCGAACCTAGAATTACAACTTAGATTTAAGAGCAGTATCTACCTTCCCATAACCTTTTTATTTGAATATCTCGGCCAATATTTATGGGTTCGAGGCAAAATATACTTTCTAACACTATGGTTGAGTAGTTTTACCACCAACCCTATATAATTTTGCTGCTCTTTATCCTTTACAGTAGACGATTGGAATTAAGGCACATTCTTGGACCTACTTGCTAAAACGTATAAACAAACTATATAAGCAATCCCACATACCTTTATTTCCCGTATGGTTTAAGCTCTGTTATGTGATAATGTCTGTGGTTTCCTACATTATTAAAAATTAATGCATAATCAAATTTTTAAATACAGGACGCGGAAAACCGTAAGGGCAGAAAGTTTTGCGGATTTACTTTCAGAGATTTTAATTTGAGAATAATTTTACCGACCAAGAAATTTTTTATTGAATTATTTAAAAAAAAATTAACTTTCTTGCAAAAAACTAACGAGATTTGAATAGAAACCTTACCTGACAGAAACTTTCACGCCCCTTAAGTATCAGCAGGTTACAGACTAAAAATGGCTTGATTATGAAAAAACAGGATGGCTGAATATCAAAAATGGAAAAAGACGATTAATTTGCTATTCCACATACCTTTCTTTCCCGTTTGATGTGAGCTCTGTTATGTCGTGATGTGATAATGTCTTCCCATGAAGCCAACCTCCTCTCTCTCTACTAATCAAAACCTGCAAACACGACACAAGCCAGAGGTGTACATCCCGTATGTGACTCTGACCAATCAGCACATACGTTGCTCTGATTGGCTAATAAACATTCAGCTTTTTTTTTGTTTGTGCGTAAATAATTGAGTTGAGGGCTGCCTGAGCCTTCTCTGAAGTAGTTTTTTTTTAGGAGTAGTGTTGGTACTTTTCGAATTATCGCTCGCCTACATACGCGTATCTCGTAGCTTTCACTCCATGAATAACTAATGAGGTGATATTGTAATAGTCACGCTAAAGTCACACGAAATTCCCCTGCCTGGTTTTTATTTGTTTTATGTAAGGAAAGCTTTGACAGCTATGTTTTACATGCAATTTCTTAAATTTGTTTGTTCATCTGTGTAATAGGAATTAAAGTAAATAAAAACATATAGTGCTGTAAAATGGCAAAAGAATCGTTGTTATAGTTGATTTATTATTAAGATGGCTCTTGGTCAACAGGCAAAATTTAGTCCTTCTTGTGAAATTAAAAAGGTTCTGAATTTGTTAAAGCTTAGTGGGTTTTTCCCTATTAATATATCGAAGAGTGTTACTGTCCTATGTGGTCTCTTTCTCTGGGACACTTCTTTGTGCTCCTATGGGATCATAATTAGAGTTTAGCTGATCTATAATTGGACTGGCCTCCTTAAGAGATACTGCGTTATCCTTTCTGTGTATTTTCGCGTCAGTTAATGTTTTATATATTATTTACTATAAGGATCATTGCCAAATTTTGTCTAATTTAGCCGATTGAATGGTTGCAGCTAACATCATCAAGATTTTGATTAAAATTTAACCAATCAGGATCTTGATAATGTTATTTCAAACCAATCAAACGACTAAAATAGTCGGAATTTGTCTATAAACCATTTGTCTTATTGTATCAATGTAAACTGTAAATAAGATGTAAATAATTCCCCGCCCACCTAAAATAAAAGTCTTTGTAAACAAAACAACTATAAGGACCAGAAAAAAATCGTGAGAATTAAATTTAGAAGAGTTTTTTATTCTTTGAAATCTACCTTCTTGCAAAGCTCAAAAACATAATAAACACGCTGATAGAAACCACCTCTCTATACTCAACCACTATTCCGAGTTCATATGAGATTGATTTGCGAGTCGTAAGGCCATCTCAACTCCACCCCTTCGAACAGAACACAAATGAAGTTTATTAGTTGAATCGTTCGACAGGCGACAGATGGGAATGGAGTGTGTTTGTTTCAGAGGTGCCTTATCTCGAAATTATAGAAACGTTACGTTGATGCGTGCACGATTTGTTGTACAAACAAGAACTGTCTTCTAGATTTTGCTTATGTGTAAAAGACAGTACTAAAAATGCTAAAGAAAATTTTAAAAATTTCATTTTTCGATTATTTATATGAAGATTCAGTTAATTTTCCAGACTTTATTTCAAAAGCCTTCTTTCAAAACATGCAGATGTGCTTCTACCATAAAAGAAGAAACGATATATCGATGTACTAACTGACCCGAGAGACTCCTGATTAAGAAAAATATCCGACAAAA
The DNA here is from genome assembly GCA_032273505.1 of Nanomia bijuga. Lineage (NCBI taxonomy): Eukaryota > Metazoa > Cnidaria > Hydrozoa > Siphonophorae > Agalmatidae > Nanomia > Nanomia bijuga. The sequence continues at coordinate 12,535 of JAUKPT010001089.1, forward strand.
TTCGCCAAAAATTCAATGTCTTAGGCCAAAAATCCAATAAATTTAGCCAAAATTCCAACAAAATACGCCAGTCAAAAACCCGTCAGCTTGATAAAACATGAGGGGTGTAACATGTAATTTAATTTCACACCTATTTACAGTGGTGTCATTCCTGTAACGTGATTTTCTTTGAGCCTATATTTAAGCAACAACAAATACCTTTAATCCACATTGGGCTTGTTTAAAATTAAAAAGACAATGAGTTTTTTTGACCACAAGCACTTTAAAAGTGGTTAGCGCTTATATCTTTAATGGCGAAAAGCGCTTGGTCTCGGGACAGAAGAAAGGTGGGGTATATTTTTCATACTTTTCTTTCACCATTATTTGTAGTGGTTTGAATGCATTTTCGTGGCCGCGTGGCCGCGTGGCCGTAATCGTGTTCCTCCTTGTACGGTTAAGTTTCTGATACCTGTCACTAGACGATTTAAGTTAAATCAAAATCATTAAATTTCATGGATCGTTCCCTAGGCTTTCATTCGGGACTCGCGCTTTAACTTAACAATAACCGTTTATTACATTCGTTTAGAGAAAGTCCTGTTGCAACATGAAAATGTTCGTACAGAGACATCGATATGGGAAATGTATCGATGAAATGTCATTGTTAATAAGTACATAATTGCACCTCGACTTTTGTAAAAATTATCAACGGAACATCTCATTAACAGCTAACGAGTGAGTGAGAAGTGAACGTTTCCATTAGACATAGTCAGGCTCAAGAACGCAGCACGCAACAAGGCAATATATTGCCAACAAGCTATTGTGGATGCCTTCATTTTATTCTGACCAAGTGCACCGGTGAAGGAAAGTGTTCAACCGACTACATTTTTCTCGATTTCTTTTTTTTCAACGATGTGAGATGGGGTGGTTTTTGCTGCGACTCTGGGGTCAGGGTGCTTCACCAAGCCATTAAAACAAACATTTATGAACAGAATATCAACTCATGGCTAGTAAAATGTAGTTGAAATTCCTCACAAAGCAGGTCTAAAGTTAGGCATTTTTTTTATCATGTAAGCCAAACTGGAGAAGAAAGGTACCGGAGAAATCATCTAGAATGTTACAAAAAAAACAACACAGAACACCCTGACAGGGTGTTTCTGTGAAAACCACCCCGGTGAGTTCTGGGTCATCTAACATCGTTGAAAAAAAAGAAATAACCAACACCCTTAATCAGTGATGACTGTCGAGGTAAAAACAGGTCCTTGGTGGGTTTTGACCCCCAGAGGGGGTTTTGTTACCAAGTCCCATCAATTGACATTAATCAAATTCCCCAATCCCCCTCCCAGATAACATCAATTATTATTTAGATTCCAAAAGCTCTCAGGTATCTGCACAATTATCCGCCAGTGGAATTATCAGTGTGTGTTGATTGAAAAACGAGAAATAAAAAAAAAATCTCATTTTAATGATAAAAGATAATGTTCTTTTTGGTTTAGAAAAGGAAATTTCTGATCTGCGTCAAATAGCGCGAATTGAGCCACCTTCGCCGGGACACTTAGTCATGGTGTAAGGGAACGTCCAAAAATCGAATTTGAACTACCCTCCCTGACAATTAGCGGCCATGTCGTAAAATTGAAGTATAAGGTCTTTTTTAATGCTTATTTATTCTCCCTTTCTCGGCCGGTATTAAGAAAAAAAATTCAACTATGATTTGAAACTTTCTTTTTGTGTTTTCTTAGCGGATAAGGCAATGATTAAGGCAAACCCCCTTTAAGCCCTCTCCAAACAAATTCCACTAAAGGGTCGGTAAAAGTTCGACTACCCCCTTGGATAACGGACTTTGTCCGTTAGGGGGAGGGGGAGGGGGTCAAAGTACCAACAGTTATAAAATGCAAATTGGAAGTGCGAACTTTACAAGAAACAAAAAAAATATATTGTAAATATTCTGGATGGGGAGGGGCATACTGCATAGAACATGTTCATTTGTGGGGCTAATGTCCCCCGTGCCCCCCCTCAGCTACGTACCTGTTCCTGTCAAGAAAGGTCACTTTTGACAATTTATATCCAGTAATTCTTTGATGAAAGTTGGCTAGATATAAAACACTGATCAACTTTTATTGGATTTTTGATTTTTTTGATATCTTTCGTATAAATTTCTTATTGACTACTTTCTTATCAAAAAGACTTGTACCTCATAGAGTAGGCTTTACCTTGCCATCATCTGAGAGCAACTTACCTCGAAAAAAATCGAATTGTTTTCGTCCGTTGTGAATAACGGACAAAGTTCGTTTTCCCAGGGGCTAATCGTACTTTAACCGACCCCTAACTCACACAAATTATATTTTTGGACGTTAACTAAAGAAGTCGTTTTGCGACATTAGGGAGCACTCGATTATTACGTAACCTTGATGTGGAAGGTATATTTCCGGGTTTTGGTTACGATCGTTTACGTATGGTAGGTAGGACTTTTACTCTAACGATTACGTAACCCATATCGTAAAAATCTGACACAGTTATGAAGAATTTAGAAATTAAACTTGCAACTGGGGAGGGAAGGGATCATTAATTTAATGTCTTCTTTCTTTACTGATGGTATCAATTTGTTCAAAGTTTATGTAACATAAACGTTAATATATTTCCACCGGTTACTTCTGGTTAGACTTCTAGCTACATATGGTAGGTAGGTTGCTACGTAATAATTGAACGTTCCCTTACCTGATTTTGTTGTATAGCAATTCTCGCTGAGGCCTACAAGAGGTTAAAGGTGATCAACTCAAGTAGATGAAGATTAATGCGACAAAATGGCTTCCCTAAGGCTTACTCCTCGATTTGTTAAACAAACACTGATAAGAGGTCGACGTCACAATCAGGGTACCATCTTTAATTGTAACCGTTTATCTTGTTGAAGTGAATAATTACACACAGAGACATCGAGTGACGTTTTTGAACGAGCAACACCCTTGCTGTGCCAAGTGATTAGGAGGATTTGCAAATTCCGTGTTAAGTTTTAACGAATACACGCTTTTTTTTATAATAATTTACTTTATAAGAATATTCAAGATGAAATTTGTTAAAAATTTAAGAATATGTTAAGAATATCGTCATCTTCAATTTGAATTAAGAACATATATTTGCTAACTCTTTAGATGTAAAATCAATCTTTACTTTAAAAAATTCGTTATTTGGTTGTTTTTAACTCAATCCGAAATCTGAGTCTGATTCAAAATATTGTAAATAAAGACTTTCTTCCTTTACATGATGCGTATACTAAGAATAGTTTAAGAATAGATTAGGATGAATTTGACCGAAAAGTTAAGAATATTGATCTTGAACCCCAAGAGCGTGTAGAGTAACAACTTGTTCCTGAGTGTGTTTTCTCACGAAGCAGGAAATGTTATATTAAATAAGATGTACTGTCGCATGATTTTTTTTGAATTGTTCGATTGCATTGGGTCGTTTTATGGATGTTAGATTTACAGAGTCTACAACAAACAAACCTAGTAAAACACCGGTAAGAAATCCATAATTTCAATGAAAAATATGAAAGTGAACCCTTAATGTATATTCAAATATGAATTCGTTTTGCAAGAACGTATCTTCATTATTTTCAACAATTGCCTCGGTGCCAAGTGATTAGGAAGATTTACAAATACCGTGTATAGTTTAGAAGAAGACGGGCGTAGAAACAGGGCTCGAGAATCTTACCCGCATAGCCGCGGCGCGGCTCGGCAGCCTTTTCTAGATGAGGGAAAAAAGTCAACATCTTCATAGAAATATTGCGCTTTTTCTCTGACAATATATCACATTGAAAGAGGGTACTGAAATATACCCAAATAGGAATGATCACTAAACAAATAAAATAAAAAAGAATGTGAAAATTTTCCTGTCAAATTTCACAGAAAAAAAAAACATGTGTAATTTTCTGAACGTCTCTGATGAAATTTGTAAAGAAAGCAAAAAATAATAATGAGAAACCA
>JAUKPT010001090.1:0-16486 GCA_032273505.1 Nanomia bijuga
TACCCCGAGGAAAAGACAGATTTACCTCGAGGAAAAATAAAGTTTACCTCGAGGAAAGTTAAAGTTTACCGCGAGGACAGTTAAAATTTACCGCGAGGAAACCGCGAGGAAACTTTAACCCGGGTAAAAACAGTAAGGTCCCTTTTCCTTTTGACAGTCACATATTTTGGTCTGTAATGGTAATTGCACTTTTAAGTGAAAAGCGTGTATTTTAGTTCAATGTTTGTATTTATTTCTGACATCATGTATAGTAACTGTTACAGATGTTGATGATGATATGCACACCTCATTACTCATTGTTTGCTGTCTTTATTCATAGCTTTTCCTGTCCTCGTATAATTCTCTTCATAACGAGTTCCTTTTACCTCATCTTTATAATGGTTCCTTTATATGTCTGAACTTCAGGAAATCTTTTATGATCCACATCAGAGCTTTTAGTGGGTTTATTGATGGTATGATAGTCGCCTTAGGTTGTCTTTTGTGTTTCATTTGCCATTGATGAGCAAACCAAGTGTTTTTTTTCATGATATGTCTTATGGTCACCTTGTGCTTCAGAAATAATTTTAAATGTAAGTGTGATTCGTCATGTTAAAAATGTTGGCTACTGTTTTGACTAGCAAAATAGATTGGCATTGTAACAATGACTTAACAGACTTAAATATTCGAAAAAAGGTTTTGTTTGTAAGGCGAATTAGAGTTAGGTTGGCAGAGAGCGGATAGGTCACTTCTAACAGTTTTGTATTTCGATGTATCCATGAAGGTTTTAGCCAGAGCATGTTGTGCTGAGGGGTTCGCTCCTCCCCCATCGTGACTGGTTCTAGAAGTCCAAATCCAAGAAGGAGACCTATACCCCCTTTTTTTTAAGAATATTGACAAGAAAGATAAACTTCTGGATTTGGATTGGCTAGGGGTTTTGTAATTCGTAGCATTCCAATTCATATGATTACTTTAATTTATTGTTGCAACAATTTTGTAATAATATAGTATGAGGACAAATGGGCCTATTGTCTCAGATTCTTTGAAATCGTAGCTTTTTTATTCTTCGTATAAGTTGGCTCTTTGCTCGCCATGATTATTATTATTATTATTTATTTAAAATTGTCTGGTAAAGTTTTTATTCTTCCACAAGAGGTCTAATTTTTGAAGCTGTTTAGACTTGTATCATCAACTAGAAATGCTGGACGATATATAATTTGAAGGGAGGTTAAGCCAGTTTTGAAGTACGTGCTTCCAGGCGAGGGTTTCGGTTTAATTGATTTGATTTAGTATGTCATCTACATGCATGGATGATCTATCATACATACAAACCATTAACCACTAACCAGTACTACATTTCTGAAATCATACACTGTTTTCTTGTAAATTCTAAATAGTCAAAAGTGATTAATAGAATTATAGTGATATCATGAATAAAGTACATACCTTTTATTAGCACTTTCTTTTAAAATGAATAAGTACTTCATAATTGTTCCCCTTTCATCACCAGGGTGGGTAGGGAAACTATGTGAAGACCTATCATACTTGGGGAGAAGGGATGTATATATATGGCCCCCTCAATTTTATCAGTAAAAATAGGAGCTAGGATGATGTCATTTGGTATTTTATTAGTTCATACAGAGACTATTCTGAAAATTTGCCCACTGGGTCATGTAACAAATCTGCTGACAGCGCATTTTTGTCCGTTTATACCGAAAAACTGAAGAAAAAAAACAGGAATTTACCATTACGAATCCTAATCCTATCTCATGATCATGATAATCAATGATAACCCCAAGAAAGACCACAAACAAAGTTTGTGGAACATATCAGATGAATTAAGTGGTACTCTGTTTTTCTTGGGCTTAAATTTCAATTTGTGTTGGTTCCACGTATGAAGAGCATCAAGATTTTGTGACAAGAACATCTTAAAAGATTGTAATGATTTATTTGATGAAAATATTTCTTTAGAAAAGCATTCTATTCAGTCACGGCACTAGTGTTAATTTTGGTAGCCGCAGCCAAGTGCAACTTAATTTTTTTACTAAAGTCTTTACACAATTTGAATTTAAATTCTGATCTTTGGAAAAACGCTAGAAGGCAACTTTATCATGCTTTATCATGCTTTATTGTCCCAACCTTGTTCGATAGATCACCCATAATTTTTGAACCAGGGCTCTGTCTCAATTTTTGGATATATATACCTATTACATAAACACTAAAAGTCACAGAAACTCAGGTCGAACAGGTATTTTGATCTGGAGTTAGAAAACTATAAATGAGGAGGCCCCTCTCCCTTGGGTATAATAGGATTAAGATGTGGGTTCCATTATCTAGAGATAATGGTAAAAGGACCATAGAAATAATTTCATTTTATATGATTATTTTGATCAGTAGCAACAAATTTAGATGTTTAGCGTAGTTTAGTATACAGTATTTGTAGTTATTTGATATTTTATTTCAGTTGTCCATATTTACTCATTTATTCTATCATATATACATATATTATTTTAGTTATTTTACTGACTCCTTCTAGAACAAAAACTCGCTCAAATTTTCAACCAAGACTTGAGCAATTAGATGGGTTATTTTGTGAGAAAATTCTTTTCGGTTGTGTTTTTTCAATTTTCTTAGTTAGAATGTACTTGTGTTAGCACTTTTTCAGGTTTCCTTGTCTACCTTTTTCTCTTGTGTTGCAAACATACTTGGAAAATGTCTAGTTTTTTCCTTGTGAAACGTTTGCAACCAAAAAGCTCTAAATGAATATGCATATTGATGAATTGAAATGTACTAGTCTGGTAGATAGAATGATAGAAATAAAAATTGAAACAGTTGGTCTATGGAACCCATGACAAATAGTACCAAATAGTACCTTCGGGAAATCAATGAACTGCAGTTAGTCAATTTAGGACCAACTGCAGCAAAACTTTAAAAATTAGAAAACTTAATGAATGTTGTCGAGTGGACTGCAACATTTTTCGACATTATTAAATGTGATTTGAGAAAATCCAACAAAATTTAACATGATTTGACAAAATTTAACAAAATTCAGCAATTTTCTTCATTATTCGACATACATGTGACACAATGCGACCAACCATCTGCCATTAGATTTGATGAAGATGTCGAATAATGTCACGGTTCACTACTTAACAATTTACGGAATACAGTCTGAAGTCTGATTGCATTTACGCTGATTCATGGCATCCATAAGCTAAATGGGGTGGTGTCAATGGTGTTTGAGGTTAATTGCAGTTATTCTAGTGGGTACTAAGTGTGGTCATGGGTGTCTCTATAATGTTTTTTCCAGAAACTGCAGTTAGTCCCATGGGTTCCATGGACCAACTGCATAACCCCCCCCCTGATTAAAAGAAGAAATAAAACGACGACCTGTTTTGTTCAGATTTAGATTTTTGCTTTTAGCTAGAAATAATGTTGAAAATTGAGTGAGTTTGTTGTTATAGATGTAAGCTATTTAATTCTTGATTTAATTACTACACTATTTGTGAATTAGTCGATTACTAACTTTTGAAAAACTTAGAAAAGATTTTGGATATAACTTTCCTTATGACTGCTAAAAGAGATGTGATAGACCAAATTAGTTTTCTCAATAAACATTCTTTATGCAAATGTACAAATGATCATTAATCATTTATTGATAATATATATACATGGTTGGAATTCCTAACTGTATAAAAAAGATGTTTTTAAAGAATCTTCTAAGATTTATCAATGTTAGTTCATTAATGAACAGACTATGTTAATGATACATCATTTTTTTTTGTACTGAAATAAAATGTATTTCATAAATATCTTGTTTTCTCTCTTCTACACCTACTTGTCTAGGGGAATTTATATTCATTGCTTGGATTTTGGTATTAAGCAAATAAAAATATTGATTTTCTATATCACTGTTCTATATCACTGTAAACCATTTTTGCGAAATCAAAAGAAAAGATTTTCTGTGTGGGTATGTCAAGTGTCACAAGGTTATCCAGAGATGTATGAATGAATTTTTATCTCCCAACAGTATGTAACAAACTTAGCTGTTACAAGGAACTAAACCCGTCATTTATTCACGGTGAGATAACCTTCATTCACATAGTTATTTTTTGCTACCTTCTCCAGCTAGACCACATCTATGAAATGGGTAATTCCTCATCCAATCACTTTTCATTCCAGTTGCACTTCAGAAAAGCGAATTGTAAAATTGAATTAAATATGGCTAGAATTAAATTAAGCCACTCAAGTTAAATGACAAAAGAAGCTATTTGCGCAGGGTGGAAAAAAAACACAGCAGCGCGTGGGAGCTGCCGTTGAATATTTTTTAAATGAAAGAATTACTCTTTATTCTCTAATCTTTCTAAGAAATGGAAAGCCTTAATCACTCTTTTTTTATATACAGGAGAGACTTACTTATTAAGTTAGATTTAGTTTAATCCCCCTTTTAATAATTTTGAGCTATCAATCTTTAGACGTTTGAGATGTATTTGACTTAGGTTGTCCTGATTGGACAATGTAATGATAGATTTCAAGACCAAATTTACCCGATTTTTTATATTTCCTAAAATATTCAGAAGAAAATTTTTTAATCTTTCTAGCAATGCTAGATAAGAGACACACGAAAATTAGTGACTTATATCTTCGCTGACATGAAGAAAATTTTTTTTTGCCACCCTGTAATAGTGTATTAAATTAAGCAAATTTTTCGCAATCACCTTGTATTGAAGAAACTATTATGGTCTGGGTCAAACTTATTAGTATATTGAGATGCTCAGTTTAACATGGGTATACAAACAGTGCCTTAATTTGTATATAATCCAATTTACTTGCTCCATATGTATTCATTATTCTCTACATATAACTCGTTAGTATGTAATTATTAAGTTAATCCTAAAAATAGTCAAACATATGGTATGGGGAACCTTTAAAAGTAGTCAATTATTCATCGAATAAAATCAACATGTTTATAACTTTTTTGTCTTGTTTTTGTTTCTTTGTTTTGACAACGATCACGCATTTGATTTAAAAATAAGCATTTTCCAATCATTATTAAATGCACGTCATTACACTTCAGACAGAACTGATATCCTTGGTTTTGTAATCTCATTTCGACAAACAATCAACATGACCAACAATATTTATATACCAATCGTAATCTTATTAGTGAGCTATTATACAACTCAGTTTTCTATGTGCTTGAGTAAGTAAGAGTTTCTAATTAATATTTTTGCTATTGATGTACATAACGTTTGCAAATGCTTGAAACACACACATGTGTTGCAATGGGTTTATTGGTGGGTTAAATATGTCTTCTGCTGCTTTGATATGTAAGTATGATTTGTGATATTTGTGTTTTTATTTTTCAAGTTTCAGGGTTTTATGATAAGTTATCTAATGCCACTCTAATTAAATGTTTAAAATCCATAATTTTTAATTTTTATTTATATATATATATACATATATATGTTTTTTGATTACTGTTATCTTACATTAAATATTTTAGGCCTACTTGTATCACTTTTTTTGAGGAATTAGTTAAATTCTTAAACATGTCATCTTAATAAGATGATATCAAGTGTATCACTGTTAAATTTCAAATTCCATGTGAAGCAATTTGTATCACTTTTTAGTTAGTCGCGTACATAGTGATTAAAAGAGAATACCATGTAATACAGTAAGTGGAAGTAGGAGTAGTCAAAGCAGTATGGTTTACATTCAGTGGTTTAGCAATCATGTGTGATAATAAATCAATAAATTATGATTGAACTTAATTCACTGCCTCGTAATTTCATCAAATCAAAATATCGTTGATTGATATATTTGTATATTACCGAATAATGTAAAATTAACATTTCCTGTTTTTATCATATTTCTTTATTTTGATGTATTTTATTGGAGTATCTCGTATCTAACATGAGAATTATTAGTATTGATTTGAAAATGTTACAATGAGTAGCATTTGTTCGTTGAACCATTGAAATATTTAATATTAAAATATTTAACATTTTTGTATAATAACAAGATCAAAGGTACGTTCACCTTAGGTTTAACATTGACTGTTTTTTAAACCAGAAACTATTATGTGATATGAGAGGCAATGTTGTCTGAATCTAGTTTGATTTCACAGACTTGGTAATAGCTTGTGTATGCAGTTGTAAAATTTCATCGTTAAAGAGCAAGTATTTTTGTAGTGAGAGCAATGAATACTGACAAACCTGTATTTTTATATTTCAATGGTAGTGGTCGTGTAATACCTGCACGAATTGCATTGTTCGCTGCTTTTGGCAAAGACGGTTGGATAGATGAGAAGATCGACCTTGTGACATTCAAAGAAGAAAAGATCAAGTATTTTGAAGGTGCAGATGATGCAAAATTAGTAAGTGGTTCACTCCCTCAAATCACGTTACCATCTGGTAAAACATACTGTGAAACGTTATCCATCGCGAGATGGGCTTGTACGTGTGCAATTCAAAATGGTGTTGATATTGAGGATTTGTATCCTACGAAAAACACTGACAACTACATGATAATGGAGGAGTCGATGACCATCGCAATGGAAATTCTTGACAAGTGTCCTCGTGATCCTAATGCTGAGGTGTTGAAGAAGAAACGTGAGGAATATGCAAGTGAAAAAGGTTTTCTTTCTCTTGGAATGAAGGTTCTTGAGAGACGTTTGTGTGAATCCGAAGGTAACTTTCTTCTTGGTAATGAACCTTGTCTTGCAGACTTCACAATTTATACACTTATTAACATGATAAGCATTGGTATGTTTGATCATGTCCCCAAAGATTATGTGGAAAAGTTTCCAAAGATTTTGAAGCATCTAGAGTTGATCCGTACATCAAGCTGGATAAAAAAGTATGTCGAAGCATATGGTAAAGAACCTTAAATGGACCTTTACTGAATACTTGCTATAACACAGCAGTTCTAGCTTACACGCGAAAAATCATCTATAAATATTGATGGCAGTTAATCTAAGATAAGATACATTTGCCTCATTATTGAACTTTTTTTGAATCAATTATTGATGCAATAACTGATTAATTATTAGATTATTTCATAATGTTGAATCAATTTTTTTTATTTATTTATCTATTTATTTGTTGTCAAAGTTTTTAGTTATACTGCTTGTCAAAATAAACATCAACCAGTTCCTGTTATCAGGTTAGTACTGAAACATTTTCTCTGTAACATCATTATTTTCTATTAAAGTTAATGCAACTGTATGGAGATTATTCTAGTATGACTATCAAATCTAAGATAAAATACCCTGTTTTTCCCTTGGTCATTAAAGCTAGAATTCGAACAGGTGACTAATTATTTCAACTCATGTCTTGCCTCAAAACCTTTTTACTTATTTACGTATTTACCATTACTATTTACATATGTGTACCTAGTCAGGGTTGCTTTCTAGCTTTGTGACACCACAGTATTCCCATAGCCCACCCCCTGCTAATCTATCTGATGTTAACCCTAAAACAAAAGCACACACACATTTATGTTTAATTTATGTTCCATAATGTTTATTGAGTATCAATTCTCTTTGTTTTATAATATGTATTCTGTTTTCATTTTTTATGACTTCATATTGTATTGTAATTTATAGTGATTTTTTAGAGAATGCTTTTTAAGGAATTCATGTTTTTCTTGTAAGATTAGTGAGACAATGAAGATAGAAGAAATGAAACTAAATTTAATGGCTAGTTTCAATGGAGTAATATCATTCTTTCATTTGGTCATGTACAAGGGGATTTATGTATGAAAAGAAAGGGAGCTATACAACGTTTTTGATTGGAAATCGTCACTCAAACACGTGCATTTAAAGCCAAGCTTAGGTGGAATTCTGACTTACTTATGTGAAATTTAGTTGGAGGATATTGGATTTGATAGTCAGTGATGATAAACAAAATTTAAGATTTGGCAAAGAATGATATTGATGTTTGTTCTTTTTTATACCTCGCGATTTTTAGAATCACACTTCAATTGGTGTTGTCTAGCCTTCATCATTTTAGTGATTGAACTCAGATCGCAAATTATACCCTGTTGGCTGGTGTGACTCCTAACCTATTGGCTATTTTCCAATACTATCCAGATACAGCTTTTTCATTATCACGTTATCACATTATCACAAACTTCATCTGAGTTATGCAATAATGATCAAAGTATTAGCCAAAAAATAATAAATTGTAATGTAATACATTGTCGTCAGCCAACTCATCAATTATAAGTCATGTTTTCACATGTTTCATTAAACACATCATTTGAATTTGGAGGCTACATCAGTAATACTGTGATCCCAGGAAGAAATTCATCCTCTTTCCTGTTTTTTAAAAATCCTGCACAAAAACATTTCAGCAGATAAAGAAACAAAAAAATATGCCAGAAAACTGTTCATTATGAAGTAATTTTAGAGAAAAAAAGTATTGCCATATTCCCCCAGTTAGCTGATTCTTCATGGTAAAGTTTAATTGGGCAAAACGAATAGTGAAGAATTTTAATTTTGGGAAAAGTTGATTTGAAAAGGAAAATCAAGGTTTTGGTTGGAATATACACCATTAAGGTGAGTTTATTATCAGTGGGCCGGTCTGCCCCTGAAGAGGAACTCCTGCTGATATAACCAAGAGACTGACTAAATTTAAGTCTACGAAGATTTGTCATTGCACAAAATATTGATACATAGACCTTTTTACATACTATCTTTTGTGGTAATTTTCTAAATAAATTCTCTAATTGAAGAAAAATTATGCCCACAGCGAACAGGGTAGGGTATGTAAACAGGGCAGAATTACTGCTTTAAGTTGCATTCTTGGTCAAGATTTCACTAATTACATCTATCACAGGAACCTCAAACCTTAAGTGTTTGATCTCACACTAACCTAGTACTTTTTAACTCATTTGTGAATGTACATGTGATAAAGGATTTCACTAATATTTCTCATGGTCCATACCAATTTGAATTAAGAAACGAACCTATTTTTGTTCAGACCTTAACCCTCCCAAATTAACTGTCAACATTTACGAATCAGTATAATTCAATTGTTTAGCAAAAATATTTTTAAGTTATGTCAACATTGTGCTAGATAGTCTCAGTATCTATGGTTCTCACAAATCTAAATTAACTTATCAAAGTAATGGACCTTTTTTTAGTTCAGACCCCAAGGGAAAATTAAGAAAGAACAATAAGAAGGTATCCAAAACAACATTCGACATAATTTGAATTAAATGACTTTTCAGACTTTACACAAAACATCAATATGATATAAACATTTTTTAAAACTGTATAACATAGTAATGGATTCAAATGTGTTACAAAACACTTCATAATTGATCTAAGAATATGTAAGCATAAAATCCTATTCATATTAAATAATTCTCACTTTGATACGATCAAGATCAATCAGCTTAGCTGAATGTATCTGCTTCAGAAGCAAAAAGTTGTACTTTTTGATTTCAGCAGATTTAGATTTAGAATGTATTGTGCAGACAGTACTTCGTTTTTGTACTTTGAAAGGTATGCATGTTGGGTAAGTATAATTACATAATTACATCTCTTCTTTCTATGCCATTATGTTCAGGTAATTGGCATAGTTTTTTGTCTTTGTTTTGAGTAAGAGTATATTTTTCTCAAGAGTATCAATTGAGATTGGTTGGTATAGTTTATTCACTCTTAGTTAAGTTAGTTTATCTTATCAAATTATGTAAACCTATATTTTTTCATAATCTTATAATTCATGTATTCCATAACTAGGGTACTTCTGTACTCTCTAGATCTTAATCTTCTTTCGATCATACCGTTCTGAAGATAAGAATATGGAATTATGAAAAGTATTACCAGAACGCAATCCAGAATATTTATTGTATGAATCATATATGTCCTAGATTTTCTGTATGAGAATTTATGAAACTATTTTATTTGTCAAATTCAATTTCAAAGTTCCCATCAGTTGTTCGGAGAGTTTTCCAAGATTATCATGTAAATATTTGGTTGTCATTCTGGATCAAAATTGAATAATCATTTGGTACCTGATGGATCACTATATGTGACTTAAGGCTACGTGACAATAACTTCATAAAGCTTGTGCATTAAAACCTCAAACCTTGTCTTGAGAATTCAAGTCATTTTTCTGATGCTACCATTTTCATGTCACTCTAAGAGTTTAATTATGGTTTATTGATCTTGTTATTGTATTATTTATAAGAATATACATGTCGAACTTTTAATGAATATCTCTTTCAACATTTTTGATTCCTAGACCACTTGTGAAAGTTGTTCAGTATGATATATTATGGTTTTGGTATGTGTGCATTTGTATTTAGTGAATTTTTCAAAAACATTGATCACTAATTTAGAGAATGATTCCATAATTCCAAAAATGTTCATAAATGAACGTTACAAAATGTGGGTGGTTTTTTAAATGCTCGTAAATAACTCAAAGATAAGGGATTTTTTATTCTTAGATGATTTGAGTTAATTTAACACATTTTAAGTTTTTATCAATACTTTTATATATTCGGATTTACTTTAAAATGCAGGTTGACTTATCACTGTAGTAAAAATGCTCAAAATGGACCCTAGAAAGATTGGTAAAGCGAAAATATAAGAAAGTGATTTACCCAAATAATTGACCCAATTTTTGTCGATTAATTTAATATGATTGGCCATCTAATACCAATGTGTTCTAAAAGTTCCAAATCAAATAAATACCTGGAAAGTAGTTTCTATTAAATAACCTGTTAGATTTCTAGGCTTAGGCTTATTAGAAACCATGTTTATGCTCATAACGCGAACATCAATATGTTTTGTTACTTTTTTTTCCTTTTTCCATTTAATCCAATGGATCCAGAGGCAAAAATCCAATCAGCTACATTCTTTGTTTCTTGCCAACTTAGACTTTCATGACCTAACAGACATTTCCAACTACCATATTCAGAGACTATTTAATTTCTTTTGATTTATTCGAGATAGTTGTGCAAACTGGTCAACATGTAAATTAGCTATTTTTTCAATTGTGCCTATTGTTACTATCTTCAAACTTTGCCATCTTTAATGCTTCTGCTCTAGCTGCTGACAGAGAGAACTGATGGAAATAATTTCGACATCTAGATAAGCAATTGCCCATGTGATTTCATAAGAACAGGAACTCGTTTCATAATATTGTAAGACGAGCCAAGATGAGAGATGAGATGAGATGAGAAAGAAAGAGAGATCTATTAGCAAAGTCATGTTGTAGCCACTATGTCACCAATTCATATGAAAGTACAGTTACAATTGTATTTTCAAAATGATTTTTATTTATATACGAAAATATTTAGTCTACAATAGAGAAGTATGTAATTTTTGTACATCAAGAGGGATCCGCTAATATAATTTTAACGATTAATTCATCTTTTTGTCTCGTTAACACATTGATTCTGTTTCATTCCTTTATTAGTTTTTTCCTGCCATTTTCATTATTTCAATTGGCTCATGTTTAAGATTCCTTTATGATTAAATATAATGATCACGTGAATTATTTACATAGAGTAAAATAATTTAGAATAATATTTATGTAGAAATCTATTTTGGTTCCTAGGTAACGACTAGGATACACTGTAATATTTACCTATTTCCAAATAACATCAGCGGAAAAATATTTTTCTTTTATATAAGAGAAATAAACGCAGTTATAGCCTAGTTATAGTCTACATAAGGAATGAGTGAGCTTTGGATTTATTGATATATGCTATAAGGTAAATTTATATATTGTTTATTTCATAGAGTCCTATGTGACGAAATAGTTTTATATCTTATATTTTTGGAACATGTGGTTTGTTTTAACACTTGACTTTGATCTGAATTAATTATTGTGAAACCCAACCTAACTAAAAACGAGAAAGATTATAGTTGGGTCAATAATTGAAGATCAAGTTCTTATCTTTCTGCCTAGTAGAATTTATAAAAAAGAGTAAATCCATTAACAAAATAGGTATCACTTTGTTTTGAATTCCCTTAAGATCAAATTATGGGAGGAGAAATTCAGTTCACTCAACAGAAACCTTATACAGTCTAAAAATTCTTTTGTTTCATATGAATTTACAGAGATCCCACTGTTTTAAGAAATCTTTTACACTTCATCAGCAATATTATCAATATTACCAATATTATGAGCAAACTTAAAAAGAGTATAACTACAGAGAAAATGTTATTACAAAGATTAATCTAAATCAATCAATGCATTAGAATAAGAAAATAGACCTTTATTTTAGTTATGTAATGTGTGTCTGATTAACCAGACAAATATCCAGTCACTAAACTAACATTCTGATGTAATTTTCTTACTGGTAAGTATGTTATTTTCATATAAATATACCATTTGATACTTTTTGTTCAGCTGATAGAAGAATTGATGATTTTATTGCAATGCTTTCTACTGAAAATGATTAATTACTGCTCCGAAAGGTGTACTAGATTTTTTTGAGTAATGAAATCTGCATAAGATTTCAGAAGGAAAGATAGAATATTGTGAATATTAAGGTATCTTAATCTTCATTTTACCATGAACAAGTTTTTAGTATTTGTGTCATAAATTTTCATGTTCATTTTTTCAAATGAATCAACTTGGTATTGGCTTATTAGAGCTAAATTTGTTTTTTTTTATTTAATAGTTTGATTAGTTATACCGCTTTGATCATTTTTTTAAAAACTTACTCCAAAAAGGACTATAAAATCAACAATGAAGTATCTAATAGTTATATTGTATTATGTTTACTAAGGCTTATATTTTAAGCTTTTCATAGTGAAAAAGGAAACAATAAATGTGAATTCTATCAGTTCAGATTATACTGGAGGAAGGATGTTAGTAGTTCTATTTTTGCTTTCTGAAAGTCAACTCTGTTTCGAACATAGTTCTACGGATAATCTTTTTCAATAGGCATAAAGTTGAATTCTATACATTCGTGATCATTTTTAATTGTCCATTTTTGCTGAGTAATTACCAGAAGATGTAATACACTAAAAATAGATTAATGTTATTGGAATGATGCATGTACTTAACGATCATTAAAATGATATCGTTTATTTATTTAGATTACAGTTATTGTTAGTGTCGATTTAGACTAAAATTAAGTCACTTAGTATCGCTTAATTGTAGAGAAAGACAAAGTATTTTTTATTAGTTAATCAGATTTCACCTTCAGTTTTACATAAACTGTTTTTAACTGGGCAAAACACGGATAGATTGAGTTCTTCAGTTTAATTACTTTTATAATTTGAATAGTTTTACATTTAAAAATAATAGTGATAATTTTAGCAAAGTTTATTTTGATATCACACATGTCATGAAAGTGTAAAAGATATGTTTGATTTTTTGTATACGAAATATATGAGATATGGATTTATTGGTCATTAAATTATACCGGGTGAGTAAAAAAAAGGCTTTGACAAGACATTACACCATGATCTGATAATCGGTTTTCAAATATTTTTTTTTCATTATTTGCTGAGACGAGGCTATTTTTGTGAAAAATCACATGATGAAAATTGTCAAAAAATGGTCGAAAACTGGGCATTGAATGTTTTACTCGTGAAATAGCACTGTTTTTGTTTTTTTCCACAAAACAACACTAAATAATATTACTTCAGGTTTTGTTGGTTAAAAATACAACTTGAACAGTCTGGATACATCTCAAATTTGTGAAAAAGTTTCCAGGTAGATTTTGGTACTGGGATTTGATTCATTCATTCGTGTATTTGACGAAAATCAATTCAAAATGTCTTTATTTATTGAAGTCAGATAAATCAATCAAATACTGACAATTTAAAGAATATTCAGCATTTTTATATTTAACTCTTAAGAACCACTAAGTAAAGATGTCCACGATGACTTTTGATGGCATGATGTGTTAATTATTATCTAAAAACGAATAATAGAAACAATAAAGGCTGATTGAATTTGATACCCAGTTTTTAACTATTATTTGACGATTTTCATCATGTGATTTTTCACAAACATAGACTTATCTCAGCAATTAATGATTGGATTTTAAAATATCATACCCCAGAATTTAAGTTAGGCTTTCTGCTACATAATGAAAAAAAGTTATTTGGAAATCGACTTTCAGATCATGGTGTAATCTGTTGTTAAAGCTTTACAGGTTTTTATTTGACTCATCATGTCATGACTCATGTCTATTTTATCTTCTTTTAGATTATTCGACCTCATGTCCTTGTGATCATAGAATTTGGGCAAGTTAGTTCCATTTTTTATAGGTAAGCCATTTTTCTCTTAGAATTTATTTCGTTTTCGTTGTTGGGATTTTGTTTTAAACAAGTGTGAAATAACTATTAAATTTTAGAAATCATGTCAATGATGAACTTTTATGTGAATTATCACAATTTGAAAATGAATGTTTCTTTTTAGAATTTCCCTGTGTGATAAAAAAACACCAAATATTTAACATTCTTCAACTATCTGATATTTGACCTTATTTGGTGACAGGTACCAAGGTACTACCAAAATCTTATGGATTGATCAAGTAAACTTGTAACTTAATATTTTTATTTTTCTACTTGTAAAATAAAAAGGTGCAAAAATTATTTGGTTGATCCAAAATGCTCTAATTTACTGCAACTATTAAAAACGATCAAAAATAATTCGATTCTTTTTTTTAACTGTTATTTACTTGGAAGATAAATGTGTGTATATGCATAATTTTTTGCTTTAAATAATAAGTACAACTTACTTTTGTATTTTGTTTTCCTGATAGATCTTTTTTTCTATTCTATCCATAAAACTCCATATAGATATCTACTGTTTTTCTAGTCATTTCGTGAGTCATTTTGATCATGGATATCTTCAAGCGATATCCTCCTCCCATCCTTATTTAAAATCCAAATTAACAATGAATTCTCTAGTGTTTGATAAACAACATGACTACTCCTCTATGAGTAAAATTTTAATATTTCACCTGTCAATTTCTTAAATCTTTTATGGTATGAACGTTTTTCTTGATTTATACATCTTATGAGAGGAGTTTCTCTGATCTATAAAACATTGGCTGATGCAACATCTCTCTTACTGAGCTTGTTGATTTTGTGTTTACATCTTTGGCTTATTGGTACTGTTTCTGGTAATTTCACTTCTCTTTCATTTTTGTCTTGAAGTGTATTTTTGTATGGATGCAGTCTTGAACATTTAAAGAGTTTTCTTGAAACCCATAGTCCATATCTTATTATTTTACTTTATGGTTAAAATTAACAATTTTTTCAAAATACCACTTGAATTTAACTGCATTCCATGACATGTGGCTTATTGTTTTGTAACTAAATGGCTTAACTGAATGTCTTAACATAATGTTTAAAAATACTGCATTCATTATATCTCAATCCTAGCAAATTACAAGTAAATTTCTCATTTTATTGACAAATTCCTCCATTTAGGATTTGTTTGGCTCATTTAAAAATGTCGGTCTTCATTCTTTAATGCATAAGTCGAAATCATTAAAACAATTTTAAGTGAACCAATCAGTTTCTTGATGATGTAAGTTTAAATCAATGAAACATCATACCGATATTTTGTAGACAATTTCCATAACTATGGGTTTCCTCTCCAAGTGTCGGGTTCGCGGGTGAGTGTTAAACTCAATGCACCACCCCACTTTTAATCCTTGATCTTAATCCATTGACCATGATATCAAAAACGTGGTCACCACCAAAACAGCTATCTTTAATTTGACAGATGTTTGTGGTTTGATGTGTCTGGGTTCTTTCATCGCACGCAAATCCTCATTGTGTTCAGTGTCTTAATGGAGAGATTGCATGTTGCACCAAGTTGATCGTTTTTACATTTATAAGAGATAATGTTAGTTTTACTTGGAAGTTTTAAATTATTCTTACGGATAATTTACAAATGATCAGTAAATTTCTTGTTT
Organism: Nanomia bijuga; assembly: GCA_032273505.1. Classification (NCBI taxonomy): domain Eukaryota; kingdom Metazoa; phylum Cnidaria; class Hydrozoa; order Siphonophorae; family Agalmatidae; genus Nanomia; species Nanomia bijuga. Next base: position 15,889 of record JAUKPT010001090.1, read on the forward strand.
AATTTGTTGGAAATGGATCATCAAGAAACGGGGTTTTCGCTTGAAATTGTCGAATTAAATGACAAATTTACTAGTAGTTTGTAGAGAAACCTGAACTCTTCTACTTGGACGTTCTAGAGTTTGATTGATCTTTCTCTATTTTTGTGCATGTTTAGATTTCTCCAGGTTTAAACACAACGATATGGAGGGGATGTTACCAAAGAAAACATTGGATGATGTAAGTTGAGTTGAGTTGAGTTGCTTGATGAGCATAAAATTTTGTTTATTATCTTCGTAGTTATGTTGGTATAAGATGATTATTCTGTTATCTTGATGAATTAAGGGGAGAAGATTCTCGCTATGTGGGATTACTTGTACTGGTTATTACAATTTCATTTCCTTTAAACTCCTAGTAAGGGCAAAATTGCAGAGATTGGCTTATGTTCTGTATAAAGTTTAATCATTAGTAGATATTAATGTTGCATATTCTCTATGTAGTCATTTCATTAAAATTTGATGAACTTGCTGCTGCTGTTTACAGAGCTTTTATTATTATTATTATTATTATTATTATTATTATTATTATTATTATTATTATTATTATTATTATTATTATTAT
>JAUKPT010001091.1:0-16485 GCA_032273505.1 Nanomia bijuga
TAATTAGATACATTTAATGAAGATCTTTACATTCTGAGAAAATTGTTTAACAAGTATAAGTTTTCCGCATGTTTTAAATATAGATAAAAGTGCTGTTTTCTCCCCAAATTTTTATTGAATTTTTTTTTTATTAACCAAAATGTTTACTAACTGATCAAAGATAACGTGTTTAAATTTTTGAGATTAGGGCTTTCCTCCAACCCCATTTTCTAGAAATCTGTCGGTGACATATTGGGCCTTATCTTTAGCTGGCCGTTAGGGTGCTAAATTATTTTCAACTTAACTCAGAGCCTTTACATGAGTTTCTTATAGTGAAGATATTATTTTTTCCAAAAATGCTGCCCAACTACTTTTGGAGCAACTTCAGCCATTTTGAGCAATTCTTCTGCATGCAGATGAACCATATATTTATATAAAAGTTTTTTAGGGGCAATAGCAAGGACTCTCTGCCAACACAGCGCTCATGTGGTTTCTGACCAAACACTTTATCTAATAGTTTACTTATGTATTTACTTTGTGTATGGAAATTAATTAAAATTAAAATCCATCACACAATTGCTTTAACATTCCAGATATAAAAAATTGAGGTATACATATTGTATTCTAATTTATTTAATTATGAAAAAGTATATTCTTTCAAAGTTCTTGTTTATTTTCTTCTCCTGCCTTGATTTGACCTTTTTATGAATTCTAGGGATGATTGAACAGGACAATTTTTACTTAGATCAAAATATATCTGAGTTTAATAGTCATTGAAGTGTAGATTCATATTTTTCTCCAATTGAAGATTCTCCTTAATGTCTTTACTCTACCTTTTTCTTCTAATTACATTTTTAATAGGAAGAAACTACATACAAATATATGAGCAGGTGATTAATAGAGCAGTTGAGAGTAAGTTACACCTGCCTAAATGAGATTATGCATATCATGATGTGTCCCCAAATATTTTGGGAAAAGTAGGCTTAAAAACACAGGAGTTCCCTTTTCTCTCAGCACGTTTTACAACAAATGTTACAATTAGAAAGAAAAAAATGATTAAGAAATTATTTTTTTAAAGAAGATCGAATAACTCCTCTTATTTGGACAGATTTCTCCCATTGTGCTGCCTTTATTTTTGTGTTTAATCAATTTGTTGACATGTGAATCATTGCTCTCATCTACCGGGTGCTGCAAAAAAAAAGGATACAACTTTTAAAGATTGTTTTAGAATTAAATCTTTCAATTTTGAAAACTTGTTATGCCCACATTAAAGAAGAGATATAGATAAAAATCAAATATTGGAAATATAGAAAATGGCTAAAAATAAGGTATTAAAACATTAGTAGGCATGCAAAACTTTATTCACTTAAATTTACTTAAATTCAGTTATAATTCACTTGAATTAACTCTGGTGTTATCACAATAAAAAAATATGGTAATTAGCTACAGTCATGCAAAGCATAGCTAATCTACAAACTATAGCTCCATTAAGTGTTCTGTCAGGAACCAACTTACTACCTAATTTCCCTCACATGGTATGGATTGACCCAACATATTCACAGATTTTTTTTAGCCTTTAATATATAAGAACAGTTAAAATTTGGTGGTAACCTAATATATTGAAACTTTTGGCACGACTGAGCATCAAACCCATAAATTAACAATAATCCTGTGTTATGAGTCTGAAGCCTAGACTGCTAGGACATTCTATCCGTAATGAAATGGGCTCATAGAAAATGTCCTTAAATTTTTCGTAAAAAGAGAGTATATTAGTTTTGTCAGACAAACAATTCAAATAGTGTTTGATGGTATGGTATGGTATGGTTTTTCTGCAATATAGTAACTAATAGTGTTGCATGGTTTCAAGCTTAAAAAAAGTCAGGGAAATGAAAATGAAATTCACTCTAAACCCTGTGCCAATGTGAAAAACAAGTTTTAAGTTTAAAATTAATGATTGGAAGTTGTGAATAATTCTCTGGTCTAGTATGATCTCGTGCATCAAAAAGGCATAATATCATACGGGGGGTCAAGTACTGAAATACCAGTCATTATGGCATTTTGGTACTGTAGTAGTGTGGATTTTTCGGGGTAAAAACCTTAGTACTAAAAACATATTCTAGTACTCCTGGTTACACAACTTTCTCAAGAATTTAGTATGATGGTACTAAAATAGATGAATTATTTCATAATTTACACTATTTCTGCAGAAAAATTAAAAAATTAAAACAATCCTCTATCCTACTTAAATTTATTTACAAGACTTGGGCAATAATATAATTCCCTTTGTCTCACTATAACAACCATGTAATTTAACTAAAATTTATTTACAAAACTTGGACAATAATAGAAGTCCCTTTGTCTCACTATAACAACCTTGCCATTTAACTAAAATTTACTTACAAGACTTGGGCAATAATAGAATTCCCTTTGTCTCACTATAACAACCATGTAATTTAACTAAAATTTACTTACAAGACTAGGGCAAGAATTCGATTATATTTCTAACGAGGGCTAGAAGGAATGTAAACAACGCAATGCAATGATTTCTTTCTGTGTGTGTTTCTCAATTAAGGAAGAATTCTAATGAGGACTAGGAAGAATGTAAACAATGCAATATAGTGATTTCTTTTTGTGTGTACTCTCAATTAATGAAGAACACTGAACAAACACTCTAGAGATCTAGTGTCACTTACGTAAAACAATTTGAAGTCAGATTAAGCAACATGGGGCAGCATGGGGTTCAATCTGTTTCAATCTATCAAAAATGAAGTATGAAGAATGATTTAAAAGCAGGTCTAGAAGGTCTAGATTCAAAGTATTTCAGGAGGTATAGAAGTGTATGTGCATCACTCTGTTATTGAACTGTTTGGATTCTAGGGGTATTGATACACTGCTACTCATTTTATAGTAGTCCGCATACATATTTGGACCAAAAACATTTTAGTAACATGGTACTTAAATACAATTTTTTTGGGTCTAGTAGTAGTGTGTACGTTTTGGGCAATTTGTTGTTTAGTACCCATATATGTCTGGTATTTTAGTACTTCCCTCCTCCCCCCATTAGGAACACTTGTATTTACTTGTTTTGTATTATCTCATTACTTTTTAGATTTAAAAACCCAATGTAGTAATTTAACAGTCATTTAAGAAAATATGGAGGACACTCCTAAACCACCTGATGACAATCCCATTATATCAGAAGAAGTTGTTGTGGAAGATGTTCTTGAAGGGACTGAACCTGGTGCGCGGAACTCTGCACTAGATGAATCCTTATTTGCCGCAGATTCCTTTGAAGATCTGAGCAGTGAAATTGTCACTAATAATTTCGATGGAGATTGCTCACATCGCACAAAAGGATTAAACTCCGCTGCGATTGAGGGTGGGGAGAGTAATACCAATAATGGAGTGACTTATGATGAAATTGTTTGTGAAACAACAACTTTTTCTAGTGCAGATGAAGTCGATGATGCTGGTGTTGTCAAAGATACACCTGATGATGTAGTTGATGCTGATGTTAAATCGATACGTTCATTGTCCAGTGAGGAACTTGAACGCTCAACATATATTGAAGGTGAAAATGATCCTACTTGGAAAAAATATGAAAAACATGTTTTCGTGTTGAGTGAAGCTGGTAAACCAATCTACACACGTTATGGAAATGAAGAGAAACTTGTCACAATGATGGGTCTAATGCAAGCTATTGTTTCATTTGTACAAGATTCAAACGATAGTATTCGTAGTATACATGCTGGGAAGCATAAATTTGTGTTTTTAGTCCGTGGACCAATTATTCTGGTCACTGTATGCTCAGCTCAAGATTCTAAAGCTCAGCTTGTTTTACAGCTTACTTATGTTTATCATCAAATCTTAAGCGTATTGACATTCACTCAATTAACAAAGATCTTTGAACAACGAAGAAATTATGATCTTCGTAAACACCTATCTGGTACCGAAAAATTCCTCGATAATTTACTTGATCTAATGAGTCGAGATCCTAGTTTCTTATTACAAGCGGTACGTTGTCTTCCATTATCAAATACAGTTCGTGATACAATCGGACAATCACTTCAAAGTGCAAAAGATAAAGATCTTGTTTTTGCAATTCTTGTTGTTGATAATCAACTCGTAACAATGGTCAGGCCAAAGAAGTTTAGTTTACACCCATCTGATCTACATTTGATTTTTAATCTAGTAAGTGCATCTACTGCTTTTCATACTTATGAATCCTGGGCACCAATTTGCCTTCCAAGGTTCGATAATAGCGGTTATTTGTATGGACACATTTCCTATTTAAATGACGAATCTCCAGCTTGTCTTCTTTTATTTTCGACAGATCGAAATGCATTTTTCGCTCTATCAGAATGCAAGAAGAAGATTATGGAGAGACTTGAAAAATATAAGTGTTTGGAACCACTAGCTAAAGCTGCTGAGAATGGGAACTATAGTATTACTCAAGTACGTATTCCAGAATTGTGGCATTTTGTTTACAAATCACGTAGCACTGCACAATTTACATCTCCTCAAATAGGACATCCGTACACAACAGAAGCGGAAAAAGAACGTTTATTTGCAATTTATTTGTATTTACATCATCGAATACATTCGAGTTCGAGACCACTGAAAATACTTTGTTACTCAACAAATACAGAAATGGTTTTAGGTTGGGTGACGTCAGGTTTTGAACTGTACGCAACGTTTAGTCCTCTTACGACAAAAGCGTTAGCGATCAATGCAGTAAATCGTTTGTTACGCTGGATTAAAAAAGAGGAAGATGTATTGTTTATAATTAATTCGTACACATTCTGATTTCATTTCCAACATTTAAAGTAGGTTTATTATATAGATTAGCACCAGGTTTGGAATGATACTGGAAGGAAAATTTTATTAGAAATTTTGAAAATGTCTAACTGAAATGAAACCTATATAATTTGCCTGCTGTCAAAATTTGTTCCAAATTTGTATCCAATGATTTCAGAATGATGTTTACATTTTATCATTAGCTTTGAATAATCTTTCCGGTATTACAGGGTTTATCTGAAAGGTTTGTCAAATTTAGACAATTGAGTGATTAATTATTGCATGAAGATTTAAATTGGTTCACTAAGCAATTTAACTGTAATTTTCCGTTTCTATAAAACCTTTTTTTTAATAAACCAAACAGATTCTTAATGGCATAAATTTCAACCAATCAATAGTTGATTTAGACAAACCTTTGAATAACCTTCCTATAATTATTGTGGAACAATTTTTTCATTATGGAAATAGGATTATGAAATTTTCAACAATCTTGACAAAAGATCATAATTTTAAAAAGATTCGATTGTTCAATATTTGTTTATACAAAATTTAGGCATCATCTCAAAACTGTCTAATTTAAGACTATTGATTGGTTAAATATTACATCCTAAAGAATCTGTTTGGTCCACTTAAAAATGTCACAATTTGATCTTGTTAATGTCAAAAATAATGCAAGTATTTTTCAGTGAACCAATCATGATCTTTGTTTGTTATATTCAACCAATCATTAGTCTACATTAGACAGTTTTGAGATGATTGCATGTGGAGAGTGTATTTTCTTAAAAGGTTTTTCCAAGCAAATAACACAAATAGATAGTGTTTGAAAGGATGGAATGGCTCTTACATGAAGCTAATTGAAATTAATTTTGTGTAGGTGAGGTAGTTACATAGGCGAAAATGAACAAAAAATTTAGAGGGCGGTATGAGTTTTGCTAGAATATCTCTCGATATGCTGTCTACTATGGTTTGGGTGACAGAGAAAACTTTGGGTTATAGACCCTCTAAAACAGTGTTTTAGGCACTCTGAACGACTTATTTCGCCCGAATTCTTTAATATCTGTCCAAATCTTTCCATGCCTAGGGGTCTGTAGCCCCCTCCTGGTTCCTGAGCCTATGGGTAGTGGTAATTTATTCTTTGAGAATTGCCTTTAAATGTCGAATGTTAAGTGAATTAAGAATGTTTTAAACATATATAGGCAATGTGAAATGTATTTTTTTATAATAGAATAATTTAATTATTTGATGTATTTTTATTTTTATTTCTTTGAATTGTATTTTTAATAGACAATACAACCGACTATTATTATAAAATTCTCTTAAGTCTTTTTTTTTTAAAGTTAGCATTTAAAACATAAATTCTTATTCTTATTCACTAGCTTTGCTATTTCTTGTTTAACCCATGTTAAATACACAGGGTGTTGGGGAGGCCCAGCGCAGGTAAAGCCTTTTAATTATTTTTTAGCTCCATGTCTCTAAGTTTTTAAATGGAAGTTGTTGGCAAATAAGGCAATTTTGAAAACAGGAGATAGAGAATCCTCTCTCTATACCCTTAAAGTATCTTTCAAAATTACTTGAATCCTCATGATTTAGCTTTGCGAGGCTAGAAGGTATTATTTAGCAGGACCATCTAGTAAAAGCATTTAAATTTAAAGTGATAATAATTGAAAATTTAAATCTTCTTTATTGTCAGTATTCTCTTTGTCACAATATATAACACATACATGATTTTAGAGGACAATATTATTTTTTTATGGTTCATGGAAAAGCCGGAGGATGTGAGTTTCAAGTTTGATTTGCTTGATGAAAAAGCTACCAAGCTACGAAAACCATACAAAGGAGCATTTTTTATGATTTTTTTAAATGACAGCCTGATTGATTTCATTTCTCATTTGCAAAACTAGCTTATTTGAATCTCTCCTGAATTGTTAAATCATATTCATGCATTTTCAATTGCTTTTTGATGATAATATGAAATATTGATAAATACAAGCATTTACATTTACACTACTGCTGGACAATTCTTTTTCGCTAACAGTAATATCTTTTCATTTTTTCTTTCATGCTTTTTTTCTCATGCTAAAAGCCCTTATTGACATTATTGACTTCTTTAATCCCCACTAATTGAAATTTTAACATTTTGGTTTTTATTTAGATAAATCAAGATGGCAATTACCTAACATTATTTTTTGTACAGCATTAAATAAGTTAATTGATAAATCAGTTAATGGGAAAAGTTGCAAACATGAAGGATAAACTACAACTAGTTGTTGAAGGATGTCGCATGCCAGTGCGCATGTCGAATTCAGACGAATGGCCTCTCGCAGAAATCGTGAGTAAAAAAGAAGTCGATAACAGTGAGTGGGAATTTTATGTTCATTATATCGATTACAATAAAAGACTCGATGAATGGGTCACATTCGAGCGTTTGAATATCGATAAAATACAACCACCGAAAGCTGATGATAAAAAGAAATCTTCTTCGTCAGCGGCGGCTACCGCATCACCAAAGCCATCTGCGTCGCAAACAGGTTTTAGTTTACCAACAACTCCTGGTTCGCCGGCAGATACTGAATTGGGACTTGCTGATTCGTTTCCTGCAAGAAATAAAGGATCCAATATTGGACGAAAACGTAAAGCGACAGTCACTGTTGAGGAGAATACTAATGGTAAAGAGAAACACGCCAACAATGATTCGGCACATTCGAAAAAAATGAATTCATCGAAGGAGAAAAACGACGATATGAATACTAGCCAAGAAAATAATGAAATGGAGAAGATTTTGACTGCAGCTGACGAGAAGACAAATTTACGTAGTGGGGGTAGTATGAGTACTCATCTCCATGACGACGTTATTACACGTGTGAAAAACGTACAAATGATCGAACTTGGTAAACATCGTATTAAACCGTGGTACTTTTCACCGTACCCCATTGAACTCACTCGTACGTCATGTATTTACATTTGTCAATTTTGTCTCAAGTACGTCAAGAGTTTAGCTTGTTTACGTCGACATCGTGAGAAATGTAGTTTGTTTCATCCACCCGGTAACGAAATCTATCGTAAAGAAAAACTTTCATTCTTTGAAATTGACGGTCGAAAGCATAAAGCATATTCACAGAATTTGTGTCTTCTTGCGAAATTGTTTTTGGATCACAAAACTTTGTATTATGATACAGATCCTTTTCTCTTCTACCTCATGACTGAATTTGATTCTGAAGGTTTTCATATCGTTGGTTACTTCTCAAAGGAGAAAGAATCAAGTGAAGACTACAACGTAGCCTGTATTTTAACGTTACCCCCTTATCAACGAATGGGATATGGTAAGCTACTTATCGAATTTAGTTATGAACTTTCGAAATTCGAAGGAAAGACTGGACATCCTGAGAAGCCTCTTTCTGATCTTGGTTTGTTGTCATATCGTAGTTACTGGTCACAAACCATTCTTGAAATACTTTTGCAGCTGAAATGCGAAGAGGGCACGACACCTGGTATAACAATTAATGAAATTTGTGAGATGACTAGTATTCGAAAAGAAGATGTCATTTCAACGCTGCAACATTTGAATTTACTGCAATATTATAAAGGACAGTATGTGATATGTATTACAAAGGAGATTTTAGAATCTCATTCGAAAGCGATGAAGAAACGTAAGATACGAATCGATCCAAAGTGTTTACATTGGCAGCCAAAAGATTGGGCAAAACGAGGGAAATGGTAAACCAATTTGTACTTGGCAAATTTAGTATCATTGAAGAATCAGTGATGTCTTCGCTTATTTTTATTTCTTCAACAAATTGTTTATGTTAATGTTGATGTTGATTGTCGGACTTACAACAATAACTATAGACGAAGACATTTGAAATGGCAGTACTAATAATTTACTCAATGTTTTAAGCTGTAAAGAAAGGATGGCATCAAACACAATCGATTTGCTTTTATTATGTCTCGTTTTGGAGAGACTAAAGTATTTTTTTATTAGAACATGTGCGAATATTGCTGTCATCCTCTTTTTACTTTGTGTCTAATATTTATTTTTTACATGCTTGGTTTTTAAACAATTTTTTTCTGTCTTAATCTAGGTACAAATCCTTCAGGATGATTTTTATCCAAATTATATTTTTCAAAGAGGCATCTTGTCTACAAATTTTAAGTAAAACTATTGATTGGTTGAAAATTACATCATGAATTACATCACTGATTGGTTCTTTTCAAAATGTCATCATTTGATGTTTTGTTAAAGCTAAAAATAATGAAAATAATTTTTTAATTATCCAATCAGATTGTTGATGAAATTTAAAGTGAAATTTGTCATGATTTGCAGACTTCAGCCTTACATGATTTAAGTCTTTCGTGTGTTATTTCTTTTAATTGCATTATCAAATTGGGTTTGTGTAAAACCGTTGTTTTGGGCTAAGATATTCTCAAAATTCCAGATGATATTTCTACAGTTTAATAAATTCCATAATCTTGACAATATCTATTTATGCAAGTGTTACGATTTTTTTTTATTTGTACATTTTGTTTATATTTTGCATGTAACCAATATTATGGTAATGATGCTGCAATAATATGAAAATGAATTACGTTTTATTCTTTAGCTTATTTCCCTTATTTCTTATCTTTAGCTTTCAAATTTGCTTAGGTTTTACTTTCAATTAAGTTCATCCTGATTTTGATAAATTGCATCAATATAATCATAAGCGAGAAAAGATTATTTTTATTTTTATTTTTTAGTAGGATGTAGCCAACGCAATGTGTGATCAGTCCAAAAAGTAATTTAAGACCGAAAATACTCAAAAAAGGTTACACTTGTTGATTTCGTCATGAAAATCTCAGCTTCCTTAAAACATTTTAAATTAGATATAGGTTGCCATTTTTACTTAAAATCTTTAAACGAACAGTCAGCCCTATACATTTGCAGCGAAATGATGCCATCTCTATGGTAGTATCTCTGTGTATAAGAATTTGCATTCAACTAATTTTTGTATTTTAGTACTCCTTATTTCTTTATAGTTGATATGATGATAAATGAGTGAACGAGGTGAGCAAAATGTCTAAACGAGTAAATCAGTCGAAAGCAGACGCTACTGTAAAATCTCGAAAAACATCATTGGGAGAATCATCAAAGAATATCGATGATAACGAACCAACTGAAAAACCCAAACCGAAATTTACATTCAAGAATCACGATTTCGAGCATTCTGGCATTGTAAAATCTGGGAGGAAAATCAGTTGGAAAAACCTGAAAGCAATTGCAACATCAGAACGAGCTCAAGCACCATATGGCGCTCCAGTTTATCTGAGTCTTGAATCACCACCAAGTATCAAACCTGCGCCAAAGTACTCTGACATTTCAGGACAGGTTGCCAAATATACTGATCCAGAGACAGGCCTTTACTATTCCAGTGTGCAAGAGTTTAAGCAGATTAAGCGATTGACACCTGATCTTGTGCAAGGGTATCTGGATATTCGACAATCTATTGCACCATGATGATAACCCTATCCATGATGAATCCCCTATCTTGAATAAAAGTTGAGAGAAAGGATGATATTTTTGTCAAGTTTCAAAATTGTGGCTACATATTTGGCTCTTGTTTAGCCAGTGATAGTATAAGCACTCCATGGATTATGTTATATTTTCCATGAAGATTTCTCCATAGAAAAGGATTGTCACCAAATCACGACATATTCAATTCTTTGATTGGTTCGTGATTACATCATCAAGATTCTGATTGGTTTATGTTGAAATGTTTTCTTCCTTTTTTATTTTATTAAAACATCAAATTGTGACATTTTGAATTGAGCCAAACAGCTTCTTGATGCTCTAATTTCTAACCAATTAAACGCTTAAAGTAGTCGGAATTTTGCGGTAATTCCTTAAGGGAAAACAATTTTAATTTGTGTGCTTCAGGATCTTAAGATGGAGAAGGGTTGGCTCAATACTACAAAACAATGATGGTTAAGAGAATTGACCAACAACCTTCAGTAAACACGGCCAACAATGATTGGATTTTTGATATTTTCTAATCCTGTACTATGAGAAAATGTTATGGAAAATTGAGATGTTAAAATACACTTGTCTTATATTTAAAATCAATTATTGTCTGGATTATTAACCGCCCTATTGTATTACCGTCTGTTGAAATGTCATTTGTACTTAAATTTGTGACATTTCTTTATACAAATTATCTAATGAGTATTAGATTGTTTTACAAAGATACCAAAGTATATCATCGATTATAACTGTATCTTTTGGTATCCCATCAGACTTTTCCATATAATAAGCCATTCACTTCCAATCAATTTGTTATATGAAAACTCTTATCTTTTTTATTAAGTTTCATTGCATAAATAAAAGTGTGAGAATGGTGATGTTCTCGTTGTCACACTAAATAAATTCAATTAAACTTTATATATTTGATCCATGTAATTTGATTAGTCTCCTTGTGTGATGGCCTAATTCAACTAAGTCTACTTTCAGACATGAGTAATAATTTTTTCCATGTCTTTTCTTGAAACAGGAAGAAAATGAGTGTGTTTTGCAAATAATTTATTTTATTAGATAATTAAGCTACTCAACTCCCAACGGATTTATTTTCCTAAATACTTTCAATCTTTTTTTTTGAATTGTTTTAATTTTGTGTATTGTTTTTTCATTAAAGCATGGACTATTTATAATTGGATAAGTTGTTACCATCTTTGTTTCTATAGTTACAATAGCTGTTACTATAATTAAACGCGTTTTTCATCCGGTTCATCCGGTAAATAAACTGACGGAAATTACCATGACAATAGCAAGGAAATGATAGCTGCCTAGTTTTACATAATATTTGATTTATCAAGATGGGACCATATTTAGTTGTTGAAGAGTTTTATTATTGTTGTTTTGACATTGAAATTTCTACTTGGAATTAAGAGACTCGTTTAGTTAAGATGGTGTAATAAAAAACTTGGGGGCTGGGTTTGGTATGGATGGCTCTTCGAATTATGTACTGTGTTTCTGAGTTGTGTTTCTATCCATTCTTGTTTTCTACCCCTTTCTATCAAATGTTACCTACAAAAATGATTTCTCGCATTTCATGAAAAACCTTTTCCTTACTTCCCATCTTTAGCAAATTAGGAATAAGGTTTTGTCCTTGAATCAACTTATAGTTTATTTGACCCATCATCATTCTCGACTATCGAATTAGTGGGAATGATGGAATAAACGTCCACCCTGGAAACATTGTTCAAATTGATAAGCATCCAGCTTGTAATAAGCGTCCACCATTGAAATTTTGTTGAATCTTTTGTTGATTTTGATGGATTTGTTTCAATAATTAATAAGCGTCCACGATCAAATAAGCGTGTCCATGGCTGATATCTTTTTTGGGAAGAATAAGCGTCCATGCTCGCTAATTCGATAGTCGAGAGTATATCTGTATCAATTACGTACGTGTTTCAGTTGTCTAAAGTTCCATAAAAACAGGGTTTCTAAAACCGCCTGTCAAACTACTTTTTGACCAGTATGAACTCTTATTTGGTAGGCATAAAATTTTCAGTAAGTATTAAGGGTATATTTGGATGAATTTGACGAAATTACCAATATTTCCTAAGACATTTATTGTTACACTTAAAAAAATTAATAAAAAGAGTGGTTGGAATAAAAATATCCTGGGTGGAAAAATTTCGAAAAAATAACAAGCGAGGGGTATTTTTACTAGGTCCTGTCTTTTTATATCTAATTCATGTGGGAGGTTGTCTGTGAATTTTAAGTCAGCTTTAATGAGATTTCCCCAGCTTCCGCACGATCTCGTAAATTTTGAAGATTTTCTTTAGTTATCTTTTCATGTTTTATTCTTATTGCACATATTTGTTAGCTTATTTGTTTTTTGTTTTGACAAGGAAGAAAGAATTGAAGTGACTTGTCACACAATGTTGGAGAATCGAAAGATTTTCATCTGTCCTGATGTCGAGGGAATTACCTTGCTTCTTGATCTCTTCGAAAAAATGACTGAAACAAAAGAAGATGTGAAAGAAAGGGTAGACGCCTTACAGGAAAACTCCGACAATACACTAAAACAATACGCCGTATTTCTTCCACCATCTTACATGATGTGTTTTGAAGATGACGATAGTCCTGAAGGCTTCTACGAATGGAGTCCAGAATCTAAAATCTTAAACACGAATTGTGTGAACTCGTTAAAGACGATAATAAAAAAATCGGAAAATGCTGATTCGATACTGGAAAGTGACAGTGATTTTTTATGTGACTGTTTACACGAAGTTGCTGATGAACTTCCAGCACCTGGTTGTTGTATCTTAGAAGTTTACCTTCTTTCTGCTAAAGACTTCATTTCTACACGAAATCTACAGTTGCTCTCCACACTAAAACGTTTAGAAATATCGCATCAGGCCCATTTTGGTATACTGTGCCCACAAGAACTCGGTACTAAAGACTTGCTTTCGAACTGGCAAAATTTTATTGACTTTGATTATATATTAGTTGAAGATTTGGTTCTACATTTGAAATCGAATCCACTTTGGAGTGGATTGTTAGAAGTTAAAATTCGAAATTCATATGCAAATATCCCTCTACAACGTTATTATCTACACCCGTGCAATGAATCACGAACTCTTTTCGATTCCACTGCTCTTGAAAATAAAAACAAAAAAATGACATTTGATTCGCGTATTGAAATCGTAGCCATGGTGACAAGCGATATGATACCTATGCATATGGTCAACCCAAATCGATTTACAATCCAGAAATTTCCTTCGTCGTCAAAAAAAGACTCGTTCAATTTTTTTGATTTCCGACGACAACAACAACCCGACGAAAACGTTTATTTTCTCGCTTTTCTCCGTTTCAATATAAATTGCGACGATTCGAATAAATTCACGAAATCGGATTGGACATCGTACGTCAACGATCCATTTACACATCACCTCTCAGCGTCATATTGCCAACAGACGTTGAACAATCATTCGACGTTGATCATAGAATTCGACAAAACTACATGCTTAACGTACGTCTATTTCTTAAAAACACCCGATGCTCGCGGATTCCTAAAACTTCTAAAAGAAAAACTCGGTAACCTTGACGATGACTTATTAAACATAGACGGGCAAGATGGTGTCAAGTTTTACAAAAATGGTGCTGATGTTATCCCTTCGTGGCGATGGTGTGAAAAAGCCGCCTGGCTTGAAGAAGAGAACGTTTCGAAAGTCGTGAAATCGATAAGCCGATGTAAGAGTGATGAATTCTATATGCAAGGTGTTATGGTGCCGGGTATCGAAAATATCAAGGAGCCCACGGTAGTAGAACACGATTTCTTCTCTACCATTTCTACAATCTTCGATAAGAGTGGCACTGCGGCCAATTCGAGTCTTACACCCATTCCTGTCATTGACGATCGATTATTGAAAAATATGAAAAACGAAGAAGATCTGTCTGAAATGGAATTTTCGGACGCGTCGAAACTAATCGGACATGGAATCGATTATTGTCTCGATTCTCTCAGTTCTGTTCGTCTCTCAGAGCGTCTCACGAAAGTTCAAAAACAATTAGTTCCCGAAGACACGATCAGTTATTCGTCTGGAAAGTTCACAGCAAAAGAAGAGACAGCTATGATGAACCTGAAGAGAAATAAGCCGTGTAGTACCTCGAGAAAATCGTCAAGCGGATCGGCTGCAACGAAACCCTCTCAAGCGAAAAAATTAGCTAAACCGAAGAAAGAAACTCGTGCCGACAAAACGAAACGACGATTGAAAATCATCGTCGAAGGCACGATTACGAAATACGGACAGGTCGAAAGCACGCATGCGCAGTTTAAACAATGTTGTGATGCTTTGTTTGATGTCTGTGTTGCGTTGATAAAGACTTTGAAAACATCGAAGGACTTAAACGATAACATGAAACAGTTCGCGAAAACAAACGTCAGCCATGTTGTGACGTCAGTGCTGGCAAAAACAAAAGAATGATTATTATTATCAATTAATGCTGATTTTTTTTTTTAATTTCTATTTCAATTATGCTGCACATGAATTTCAAGACGATGGAAAGTTCTTATTTCCCTAAAGTTTGGCTGTTTCTTAAATATTCTGGTTGCTATTTTCATCAGACATGGCTCTAGTTCAGGGTTTTTTTCAAATTCTGAAAATTTCTTTTTGCTGAAATGCTCAGGCTATAAACATGCTAGTAAACAAGAAAAGCTGATTCTGGGCAAAAGTAGGTACTAAAAGTTGCTTCACGCAAAAGTTTATCAACAAGTTCTTTATTTGAGTAAAATTGACATTGTAAAAAATTCTTTGGTTGAGAATTGTGAGTGTCAATTCCTCGAGGAAGGGCACCCAAGAAGATTGAAATAATCGATCTATGTTGCTTTTTCAATAAACGATTAAGTTTTTGTTAACAAGTCGGTACTGGAGTTTGTACTGGAGTTATTATTTAGCAACATCATGTTCAAAGTGCATCTTTTGCCTACTTGGGCTTTGCCTGCTTGTGGAAATTCGTTGCTTGGTTTTGATTGGTTTTGATTTCTGAATTATTGTAAAGGATATACAAAAGTCTCGACAATCATTTTTCAGTGCAATTACATGCATTCAAAAAATGTATCTGTATTTTACAGAAAGTTTATAAAAATTTATACATCTTAGATATTTTTAGGATTTCTACCATATTGTACATACTATTTGTAAGAAGGTTAGCATATTTTTTGAAAATATCTATCATTTAAAATGGTTGTTTTTGGTTGTTTTTGTTGGATCTTTTTAATTGAAGAACGGGTAGGGTATGAAGACGTGTCTACTACAATTTGTGTCTGTAGAAATTCCAGAAATTTCGCTATAAATTTCAAAAAACTTTGCGTCCATCTCAACTTAAATTCATGCTATAACTGTCCATTTTTCCCAATTCGCGAAGATTAATTCCCACGAAATGTAAGAGATATATGAGCGAAAAATTATGATTTTCCTCAAAGTTCATTCAATGCATGACTTATATTATTTTCCGTAGGTAATCAAACCAATCGTTAAAGTTTTGATAAAATCTGAATAGACTTGAAAACAATTTAAAGCATGCCTCGAACATTATCATTTCTCATATGTGTGTATCAGAAAGTTGGAAACAAAAACTTTAACTGGATATAATCCAGGAATTTGTGCTTGGAGCAGGATTGTTTTTATATCATAAGAAGCGCCCTTTTCTCTCTTTCAAAATAAATAAAGAAGTAGAAGAAGAGAATTTCAAAATTCTTGTCGTCAGTAAATTTCTTACGTTTGTCAACTCAAAAAGTCAGGTATGAACCCTGCCTAAAGTACGTACACCAGTCGCAGTCTGTGCATGGGATGGGAATCAGTGCAAAAGCGTGTGCGTACAAGTAGGTATATGGTTTCAAGTGAGGTGAGTTGGTATGCATTATGTCGCCCATGTGTTGTTTAGTCGCTGTTAAGATGTCGCTGAGAAGTTGCTTTTTTCCGTCATCACATGATCTATTTCTGATATCTGATTGGGTTAGATGGGAGGTTTATTGATTTCTTAAATCAAGCGCGTGTATGACTATCCTCTAAGGCACATACATGTGACATATCCTAATGAATGTTAATGAATGTTAAGGAAGATTGAGATAGAGATGAATATATATTTTCCTACTGAGGAGGTCGAGTGATAACCTGATAGAAAGCAATAGCTCATCCTGTATTTAATGATTTATTTTACTTATCTACTTT